>ML808915.1:49555-86788 GCA_009831015.1 Picea engelmannii | reverse complement strand
TTTAAGGAGTAATTTAAGGAGTGATTTTTGAGGAAGTGAGGGAATTGAGTCTTTTAAATATTAAAAAGAAATTAATTTTGGAGAACCATAGGGATGAGTGACACTTGGACGGCGGAGAATGTTTAGAGGGTTGTCATTAAAAAATTAATTAATTAATGATTTAGGAATTTAGGTCAGTCTCAAAATTCTATAAAAGGAGGGGAAAGGAAGGAAGAAAGGGGGAAAACGGTTAGCGTAGCGTTACGCTGTCGAGTTGTGGCTTGACGGGTTGCTTGTGTGGAGTTGGGTTTATCTCAGCTGTGTTGGAGTGGTAGCTCAGCCGTGGAGGCGAGCTGAGACGCTAGTCTATCTCTAGTTCTTGTGTGGCCCCTTTGCGGCTCGGGGGGCTAAGGGGGAAGTAGAGTACCCCTAGCGATTGGCTGGGAGGTACCGGTGAGCTTTCTACGGTCGGCAAGCAGAAGCGGCTCGGAGCGAGGGAAGCATCTTGGAGCGCGTGGACGACATTCGAGGACGACATTAAGGCTACGATATGATTTCTAAAACTGGTAGAATAGAATGCACGCTGATTTATGAGGTAGATCTGCTTTGTACAGGAAAAGTAAGTTGGAGCTAAAATTTGGTTATAACATTGTCGTATCTTCCGTGTCCTTCGATGATTGAATGTTAAATTTTTCCCATGCCTGCCGAAATCCCCATCTCATCCTTGGCTAATGGTCTTTAACTCGTCAATGGTTGCTTGTATCTTTGCGCTTCCCGTTGATTTTTGCACTCTAATTCGGCGAATTATTATTGAACCCCGGCACGTGCTGGATATCCTTCTCCGATATTTTCTGTGGGAATTTTGGATTTCGAATGGCATCAATGAACTGTTGATTTGTTTGCATTGTTTATGGGTTTTTGTTATGGCTAAAGTCATCACAGTGGACTGCAACTTGATGCAGTGGCGTTTTGTTTGGGATAGTGGGCATTTTTGTTTTACACAGTGAGTAATTTCATTTATCTATTGGGCGTGTTGCTCTGTTGCTGGGCGTTTTATTTGCCGCTGTATATTGGGAGATTTGTACTGATGATGGGCGATTTAATTGCCCTGGTGTCTTGAGCTATTTGCATTATTACCGGGCATTTTTGGGGCCACTGTATGTTGGCGTTTTGCCATTGTTATGGGGCATACGGTACTCTGTAATATCGGGCGTGTGCCACTGTCATGGTGCGTGTTGGGTCGCTGCCATCTTGGGCGTAAAATTTTTGACATTCATTGCTTGTGCCGGCGTAGAAGAATCTGCGTTTTAATCCCGTCTTAATCCACGTTTTAATCCTGTCTTAATCCACGTTTTAATCCTGTCTGAATCTGCGTTTTAATACTGTCTTAATCTGCGTTTTAAGACCTGTTTGATCTGCGTCTTAATCCCGTTTTAATCTGCATTTTCTTTTCTGAGCCATTGGGCGAAATCTGCGGAAATTCTTACCTGTTGCAACTGTCAGAATATTAAATTAATAGCAGAAGGGTTCTGTATTTCCTTCCACGAAATCGGGACTCCTTATCCTCTATTGAAATTAATGGATATATTACCGTTGTTCTTGTGTTACTTTAGGTTGACGAATCGTGCTGTTTAGAATTAATTTGTACTCTTCCACGCAAACAGGATATTGACACTTTCCCGTGAGAGCAATCAAGAATCCTTCTGTTTTAAATAATAATATATTCCCATTACAAATGTTGGGTATGGAGTCTCGAAATTACGAACTTTATGTTCCTCGAAAACCTTAATGCAAATTATTGAAGGTGCGTAATGTACAAAAAGTTATTAGTTAGATTTAATGAATGGTATTCCCTCGTTTGTTGTGTTACTGATTGAGCATATTGCATGTAATTTTATTAGTTAGATTCAATAAAACTTATTCCCGCACGGAAATTTGATGTATACCCGTGAGCGTGTTGGGGGGGGGTAATGCCTGAGAACAATATGTCAATGCAATATAAAAGTAATACTAAAACGAAAAATTTGCTATTGTTTTAAGGGACAGCTTGTAGTAATGGACTTGTGTTATCTTCCGTGGCATTTATGAAATGCATGATAAATTGTTCAAATCGCATTTTTGATGTTCTTAAATCAGCAAGATAAATATTGTTTTAAATTGCAAGGTTGATAATGACGTTCAATTTGAAAAGCTATTCTATCTTAAGGGTAAACACATGGTCATCAAGGGTCAGGTTGGTAGTTCAGAGGTATTTAATAAATAGAACAAGTGTAAGGTCATTGTTATTTCAATTGAATGACATGGTGATGTTGTTATAGAATGGAATGTGACCTTAGGGTCCACCTTTATATATATATAGCAAGTAGATTGTGATCTCGTTTTTATTCAATATCTTTGTGACATAAAGGGGATGTTATGGCAAGGTTATGCTAACGTAAGAGTAATGTAAATGTTAACCATTAAAGTGTAAAGTTTTATCTTTTTAAATTGTAGTGTTATTATAAACTAGGAAGTAAGGATATGGCAGTCTGGACGTGACGGATAACTCGCAGGGTCATTGACTAAGATATACCATGGTGTTGTCTTCATGAAAATATGTTGTAGTTGAAGTTTATGAAGGTGCCTTTTATTCGCAATGTTAATATTATATAAATGTAACGCGTCTATTATTCCATGCTCACGAAATTGTAATGCTTGTCGTTAAGGATGAGCTTAGATGTTGAAATGTTCTTGATTTAAGCGCAACACAATCTTGAGTTAGTAAAGGACGAGGGGGTTGTTCTTTAAAATTAATGTAGTACTGGGTTGGTAAACCTTTCGTGTGCTTGGTCTGCTTGCGTCAGGCGGAGTATAGACATCTCCTGGTAGCCTTAGTATCTATGTCTGAGTGTGTGATTTCTTTTTCAATGTAAAGAATCCTGAGCTGTATCAGTAGTCTCAGGCTGTTTAAAGGCACAGTTTCCACTACTGCGACTCCCTAAAAGATGTATTAGTTTATGCCTGAGCAGTCGGCTAGGAGCCTGTCTAATATTCTTTCGAGAAGACATAAGACTAAACGCCCTGCTTTCCCATGCAGAAATAGTAACCCTAACACCCTGGATTCTTCCCTCTGTGTTCTTACTGTGCACCCCCAGTGTGTCTTAATGTTTGTGTTGTGCGCCTTATGCCTATGCCCGTATATTGTTGCAGTTACTCGTTGTGTGCCTTCCGTCTTCTTGTGCTGAACAACGTGGTTGCGTCTTGTGGGTTGTCGGGTGGCGACATAGAGTCAAGTGTGATGTTACTTCTCCACTCGCGCACTCACCCCCCAAAAAAAAAAAAATAAAAAATTGCACCTGTCATTAGAATGGTTGTCGTAACGAGGAGGACGTTATAGAAAGAATGTTTGGACTAACAAATGGATGCAGGATCCTTAGAAGAATTTTCTGCAGGTTAGTTACTATGATCCTAGTGCATAGTACAAGAAAGGCAGTGGATCATTTAAGAGAAAGAGAGGATTAACCCTTTGTTACAGTTGTAGAAGACCAAGCCATCTTACTAAGGATTGCCCTGATAGACGACCTAGTTTTCTTTGTTGTAAAGATTTGGACTATGACATTCTAGATTTCCCTAGAATGACTGCTAAGGTTGAAAGAATGAATATGAGACAAGAAAACCCTGAGAAAGGCCAAGAAACTGTGACCATGGTAGAACCCTAGAAAGAATAAGAGGTTGTATTAATACAAATGAAAGAAAACTTGAATGACCACATAGATATAAACTTATCAAAGATCTTCAAAGAGAAAGAGTGCATCAAAACAAGAATAGGAGACTTAGACATAGACTGTGTTTTGGATGAGGAAACACAAGTGAATATTATGACAGAAAGAACTTGAGAAATTTTAGGAAAGCCTGCTATGATTCCTTCATTTGGAGGAATAGGATTATTTAGAGAAAATATGATAACCCTATGTGGAAGAATTACCCAGACATCTATGAGTGCTCATGGAACTTCGATAGAAGAATAATTTGAGGTTGTTAAATTTATTGAGAACATCGCTCCATTTTCTATGTTACTAGGAAAAACCTGGATTGAGAAAGATTAGAACCAATGAAAACAAGAAGATGAAGCTCTAGAACAGAAAAAGAAAGAACCAAGAGACTTCATGGCTAAGAGAATATCACACTTACTAGAAGAACAATAAAACCAGTCGAAGCTATTGAGGACCAGAAATCTGGTTTTCGAAGTTGAAAGAACATAAGCAGCCCTGAAACACCTATCTGTACAAGAGAGTAGAGAACCTACCCAAGACAGAGAAGAAGTATTGGCCTTGGACCTTACAAAAGACCATCAATGAAACGAAGTTACTCTGCCAATAGGAGATAAGAATCATAATGGGAAGAGGAACCCAGTAACACAAATCACAGGGAAGAAGACTAGAAATCTCAGCAAGAAGAAAGAAAAGTTAGAGAAATTACAGGAAGGTCCAGAGAAGACTTCACAGAAGGAAGGTCTCCAGAATTCGAACTTCATCGAAATATCAGAGAAAGTCATATTGGCACTTCTCCATAGTGGAGCGATATGACCTTGGAGGAATTATAACCATTAGATTGACATTCCAAAACTATTAGAACAAAAGTTATGATCAGAAACCTCGCCATTGGACCATTGGGACCATGCTGTAATGGACATAATTGCATTGATCCAGGCTTCTTGTCCGTTGGAAGGATCCGTTACATCATTGTCTACTTATCCCATCGACTATTGCACTGAGCACACTTTCGCAAATTGCATCCAAGCCAACAAGAGAACTCATTGTTACTTTGTTGTGATTATTGAGACCTTTCCATCCATTCTATTGCATTGAGAAATTGTTCATCAACCTGAGATATCTGATCTCAAGCATGCATGTCGGACGAGATCAGTGTTTCGGAAAATTCATTAGAGGAAATTTTAATCGATCTAATGGCAAAGAGTGTGATGTCCACAAGAGTTCAAGATTCATCGACATGAGGAGTGAAAGCCTCCCCATCGATTGCTCGCAGATCTAGACCATCCTGAGTTACAGATGAGAAAAGAACCAAGCATCGAGATGACTTGGAAAACGTGAAGTTAATCTCTTCTATCATGACCGACTACATCCCGCCTCTAGGCGATGCTGTTAATCATGACAGTGTCCCCAGGGACTTCAACTACACCTTGGTCACTGCGTACCTCTCAAAGGGGATACACACAGGAAAGCCTCAGCTAGATAAGATCATGACAATAAAGATCAATCACTTTAACCTAGGGGATCACAAGAACTTCAACATGCTTTCCCCTCACAGGTATTTGACTAGGACGAAGGGGAAGAAGTTGAGGATAATATCCCAACCATGGAATATGGACCTCATGTAGCCCACTATCCTGAATGTAATGAAAATACCTCATTTTGGAAGGCGCCAAGAGGTTAACTTGTACGTTAATCTCCTTCTGTCGAGATTCCATGGAAGTTATTTGTGGCTAGACAGACACATCACCGTCGATATGATGTTGATCCATCAGATCACCAGATTGAGCATGCAGGGACTAGACCCGCAATACTTCTACCCAGGGAAGGTTGCAGACTGTGCCCTGGTGCAAAATATTAAAGATAGACACAGTGATGTGGAGAAGGGGAAGAAAGGCTACAAGGTAGCCTCCATCCAGAATGACGCAGTTCACCTTGCTTTCCAGTTGATTTCTAGTAATCTAGTCCGTAATAAAAGACCCACGCAGGTCACAGGGTTTGTTGTTGACCTCGCAGGGAAATGTGCGGAGGGGCTACAGATGAACTGGGCAAAGTACTTAGTGAAATAGATGGACCAATACTGTCGTGAAGCCCATGATTAGGTATATGAGTTCCATTTTAGTTGGCTGTTGATCCTCATCACATTCATAGCTTGGGAGATGCCGAAAGGTGCGACCTTCCCTGAACTAGAACCATCTGAACCCTTAGCCGTGAAGTTCACTTCGTTATGGTATTCAAACAATATGGGAAAATAATGGAAATCAAACGCAGTGTTCCACATATACTACCTATAGTTAAATAGGTCTATTGAGGCTATCCATTGTATAATTCCAAACACCCTACATAGGTTCAGGCCATTTGTGAAGTTCCACACAGACAAACATTTTATCTACATCACCGTGCATAGATACGAACACAAAGAAGTACTACAAAGTCATTACAAACTCATAGAGGAGAACTTAGAAGAAATAACTAAGGAGCGGTCTACAGAGCTCCTTATCCCCGTTGACCTCACATAACTATCTGATCTTGAACTAATCGAAAGCCCGATGATCACTTGTGAAGGGCATGATACATTTGGAACTAGCAGAAGGAAGAAGACAAAAGAAGTCCAGTAGTTGAGTAGTGCATCAAAAGAAACTGCTTCAGACTCACCTGGAGGAGGAGGTGATGACAAAGTATATAAATAAGAGAACAATGGAAAAAAAGATCAACAGAATCAAGGTGAAGTAACACCGCCATAAAATCCCCCTGAAGACACAGAACCATCTCACAAAATAAAGGTTTCTCCCACAAAACCCACATCGTGGAAGAAGTTAAAATCTAGTAAGAACAAGTTGTAGATTGTGCTCACGATCGATGACTTCGACTTCATCATCGCAGCTATATCAGATGCCTCAGAATATATTTTGTAGAGAAATGAAGCTAAGAAAGAGACCATGTATGAGAAAATTGAATCAAAACTGTGAGGGGTACAACATGCCCTTCACTCCAGCCGCGTAGTGCCCACTGCACCCCCTCCATCTGATGAAACAGAGTTGGGATATGAGCCTACCCAACTCCACAAACTAGCCAATGTGACTGAAGCCCGCCTTCAACGTGCACAGGAAGAAACCGAATAGGACAGAGTGGCCCTGAAGCAAGCAGAAGAGGAAGTAATAGAGAAACGCAGGGTTGCGCAATAGGAGAAGGCTTCCCTCCAAGAAAAGTTTGAAGAGGAAAAGGTGCAGATCCAACAAGAGAAAGAACAGTTGCTCATGGAGAAGGTTGGAGTAAAATAAGTAGTCAGCAGAGCACTTCGCTCTGTGACAAGCTTAGAGCAAAAGGAGGAAGACCTAGTGGAGCATCAAGTAGCACAGCTTGCTGAAGCCATCCAACAACTTCAACAGAGAATAATAGATCTAGAGCTACAAACAGTACCAAGTACTCCATGGGACGTGCGAGATCAAAGAGAAACCATTGCTTGGAGCACATTTGAGAGAATCAAGGCCTTCGCCATGGAATGTAAACAACTAAGTGATCACAACGCACAGACTTACGAGCAACTCACTAAGCATATCAAACTAAAGAAACTAGAGTCCCAACTCCAGGAGGATAAGAAACAAGCAACAATAGTACAGGCGCAACTGAAGCTCCTTTCAGTAGTTGAAAGAATGAAAATATCTCAAGAACAATGCACTACTCAATAGTAGGTCCATACCATACATAGCAAAGTCATGGAAGTGACTCAGAGGCTCCAGCTAGTCCAAGATGCAGCTTGCCAACTATTTGAGGAGATTGAAGGATGAGGAGAAGAGATGGAACAAGTAGTCACTTCAATCGAGCAACGCCTAGAGGGACCTATGAACGAGGCAGTTCTGCAAGAGTTCGCCAAGCAGGAGACCCTGGCGAAGCAGCAGGTCGAAGTAGCTTGATCCAGGTTTGAGGATTTTGAAGAAGAGAAACCCATATTAGAGTGACTCGAGATGAGTTGCAGGTGAGTGATGTGGACATGTTGGCCCTTGATCAAGTTTTGGAGATCCTTGGTCAGGTTTTACCTATTTTTGGACTTCAACAGGCTGTCAAAGGTGGAGCTCAATTCGAAGAAGAGATCGCAGAATCTCGACCCCTTTTTAGGGATTTTTGGGTTTTGGGCTTATGTAACGAGTATGGGGATGTTGGCCCATGGGTTTACCCATGTTTAGGCCCATTTTGTAATGTATAAATAGATGTCTAAGCGATGTAAGAGGAGACAATATAGGCATCTATGTGATGATGTGCTAAGTGCAAGTGATAGTTGTACATGCTTTGTGCATACTGTGTGAAACTTACAAGGCTAAGTGCAAGTGACTGTAAGAGATTGTGTAAAGGCTTTGTGCTGTAACCTAGCTTGGGGAAGGAGGATCTGGGGAGGTGAGAGTAGATTTCCTGTCCTATGCGGAGTAGGACCTTATGGATCTGTGCATGTAGATGATTGACAAAAGATAATAAATAAGACAAAGAGTTGGTGGACATAGCCCCAGGCTGGGGTGAACCACGTATATCCTGTGTTATGGCTTCTTTATGCATATTGATTATTGCTTTGTGCCTTTGATGTGATTTATTCTTAGTGTTGTTATCTTTATGAATGTTAGAAGCATCTAATATAATATCTTAGTGCTCAGTAATGTGAATGAATTTCAGATCTGATCTGTTTCTTTAAGTTAAGTGCTTAAATGTGTTGAATCTCGTTGAATACTATGATGTGCTATAATTAGGGTTTATCTGCACTATAGACAAACGTTAAGTACTAATGAATGACATATGCTAAGTTCTTTGTTAGAGTATTGTAATCATAGATTTGTGTCCCAACTAAGGTTGCAGACACTGGAGTCCTACAACCAACCCTGCCTCTACCTCGGGTGAGACTTCATCTTCTTCCCAGGTGTTTTCGAAAGGGCTAGTAGTTAGGGTTTTGTTGGTGCATTATTGAAGCGTTGAACCCTGGGTCTGACCCTATGCTAACACTCTACCAGTTTGAGTTAAAATCAAATAGCCACACCACTTGTATCTTACCGCTGCCACTATTCATTCCTCTTAATGTATTAGTAACTCCCTCTTTTAACAGTCTTACTCAACGTTCCCCTCTTATTATAATTTAAACATATATTTTTTTGATCTTTAATGATCCATCAAATCAAAATAACACAAATTAAAAATAAGTCAAATTTGTTTTTAATAATTTGGGGTATCACACTATGTATGAAGTATAAAACATGCAGGTGAAGTTATAAGTACTTTGTGTATGAAGATGCTGGATTAGTGTCTATGCATATCTTGTTGAGTTTGTGCTCAGGTGAGGGGATTGGTGTTTCCAACAAGATGGTGCTGGAAAATATTGTAACAATATGTTCGTGCCTACAGGTGTTGTTGAGTTGGTGCTCAATTGAGAAGATTGGTGTCTCTATTAGGTTGGTACCTACATTTTACTGAGTTGGTGCTCATCTAAGGAGATTGGTGTCTCCATTAGGTTGATGCCTACAATGTTTTTAACAGTAGGTTGGTGCCTACAAACATTTATAAAGAATTTTTTTATGGTTTTCTCGTGATTGGGTTTCCATGTTAAAACTTGTGCATTTTGATTTGAGTTTATATGTGATTATTGTTTTTCAGCTAATGAATGATTTATGAATGGTTAAATAAAGTTAATGGTATCATATATTGATTCACCCCCCTCCCCCAAGTATAAGCATAATTTCAATTACTTGGTTTCATCACATGTGAAGCCTTTAATTGCAATGCTTTGAGGAAAAAGATTTTTGAAGGAGGGTACTATGTTATGACCCAAGGGGGTCATATATGGGGCTAAATGTACATGTAATGTGTAAATATATATGTAATAAGGTTGTCCTAATAGTAAAGGGGGCTCATGTATAGTGTGTGAATATATATATATATTGAGGATATGTGAATTTTTATGTATGAATGTAATCGGGTATTTGGAGGAGCTTCTTCTATTATTTAAGGAGTTATTTTGTAACTCATCTCTCTTATATATATTGGAGTTGTGCTCCATTCTCACATTGGTGTACATGGTGTGTACTTATAGTTTTTTCTGATATTTTAGACATTTGGTTCATAACAATCTTCCTATTTTCTCATATTCATTGATGATAGAACCAAGTTCACATGACTCTATTCTGTAAGAAAGAAAAATGTTTTTTTTTCAATATTTCAAAGAGTTTCAAAATATGGTTGAAATGATGATAGGTAAACATATCAATATTATTAGATTAGATCAAGGGGGAGAATACAATTCAAGAGAATTATTGAAGTATTTAAAAGACAATGGAATTTAGAAGTAGTTCATGGTTCCACATACCCCTTAACAAAATGGTGTGGTTGATATGAATAACAAAACCATAGTCGAGTGTGTTAGAATAATGATAAAAGGTAAGAATCTCTCTAATATTCTATGGTTGAAGCTATAAGTACATATGTGTATCTGCAAAATAGATTTCCAACCAAGTTTTTAGAGCTTAAAAATCCTTTTGAATATTTTAATGGACATAAACCATTTGTTAATCATTTGAGAGGTTTTGGGAGTAGAGCATTTATCCATATTCCAAAAGAAAAGAGAATGAAATTTGAAGTAAAATTGGTCAAATTTATTTTCATTGTTATTGTGTTGACCATAATGTTTATGAACTGTATAGAGCCATAACTCATAAAGTCTTTTCAAGTAGGGATGTTATATTTCATGAGTATGTGGATGGTATTAAAAAAGAAGATAACCAAGATTCTTGGAAACTTCCTAAAGAAGGCATTGAAAGTGCAAAAATAGAAGAAATTCAATATTGACAAGATGATGTTGAAATTCAAAGTATCATTGAAGCTATGAGTAGTGGGAATACACCAAGAAAGAGTGGATAAACTCCAACAAGTAGTGAGACACTAAGAAGATCAACAAGGAAAATCAAGACACCAATAAGGTATAAATATTATTCTTTAATGTCTCAAGTTACGAGTGTTGATGAACCTATAAAGTTTGAAAATGATAAGGATCGTAAGAAATGGATGTTTTCTATGCAATAAGAATAGGATTCTACTATGAAGAATGACACTTGGGAACTAACTAAATTTCTTGAAAATAGAGTTCCTATAGGCTCCAAATGGTTGTTCAAGTCTAAGTTCAATTTTGATGGCAATATAAACAAATTTAAAGATAGATTACTTGCAAAAGGCTATTCCACTACAAGGAAAACACCTTGTAGCAAAGGTTTTTTTGGAGGTTTTAAGTGTTACAATATTGGGAAAAGTTTTCAAAAACACCTCCATTACAACCTATTCTATTTGTAGCGATTTTTTTAGCAGAGGTATTAAAGGATGCTCCATATAACTAAAAAAAATGGGCGGGTACAGGTTTTAGCATAAGATTTTTTGTTAGTTCTTGTATTGGTAAAACACACCATGAACTGTTTCATAAATGGAACTGGTGCGTATACAAATAAAAAAGCACCGGTGCTTATTTATTATTACACACTAGTACACCTTTTTTGTTGTATGCAAAACTGGTGATTTTTATGTTTATGTATGTGACGCAAGAGAAAAACCACCCCAAGTCAAAGTTGAAATTCCTTGAAGCTTCGAGAAGACGTAGTGTGGAAAAGAGGAAGTGATTTCCTCATATTTGATTGATTTTGTTGAAATAGTTATGTAATTTTCCCTTTGGAGAATCTAGTTAACAATTTTAGGAGGAAATCGTGGATCTGAGGTGATTCATGATATTGTATTTTCTTGTTTAAATGTAAGCCTGCAGGCATGGTGAGGCAAGAGAGGCTAACATGATGTAAATATCAAGCTAGGAACAACGACATATTTTTATTGTATTCAAGATCGAAATAATAGATATTTCATATTATTTGTGTATCCTTGTGTAAATTATGAATGTATGAGTGTAAACCTATGTGAGAGAATCATATTTCATATTGAATGGTGATCAAATGTCGATCAATGAAAGGATCGATGACGAAAAAATTATAAATGAAATTTTGCATGAAGAGATCTGACTATCCATCCACAAAAAATATTGATGGATGTCGTTGAAAGCATATCAGAAAAGTACAAGGAGTTTAGTACAAGGAGGTCTGAAACTTGTGGCATAAGTGGAATGGAGAGGAGAAAATTGTGACCTTTGGATCAAGTTCAAGTTAATTCATGACCATTGGATTGAGATCAAATTAAATTCATCACTAAACATACCCAGAGAATTGTGATCGTTCGTTTTAGATTCAGATCAACGATCTTCATTACGATAGATTGCAGATAGTGGAGCTTATAAGGTGTTCGATGTTGTAAATTTTTTTAGGTTCCAACGATGAGAAATGCCATGCTGACATAAGGAAATCCACATAGGAAGTGACACGTGTAGAACTAGGCCCATGATATATGGTTCTGTGGTAATCCTTGGAATATAGATTGACGACGGAGATTAGATATTCAAAATGAGAGATCAACGACTCTCCTTAGAGTGAATCATGGACATCAAGAGTTTTGGGTTGTTGAGAAGGGTGTAAAGTCTCGACACCAAGATATGTCAATATGATGTCAAATCCCACTCCAGAGATGACACATGGTGAAGAGGCTATGAAGTAATTAAGGTTATATGGTGGTCCCATGACACCCTCGAGGATCATGGGAAAAGTAATGTATTGTGTTCACCTGTTAAAGGTTCCTGCGATGAAAACTAGAACAACAAAAATGAGGTGTTGGTAAGGAGATGAGAACCTGAGAGAGAAAATGAATTTCCTATGAAATTCAAAGTGGTGAGACAAGTTCTGAGGTGAGAGAATATATTATGAGGATATCAAGGTATGATCCAGGGTACAATCTATAGGGATGAAGGAGATATTTCTTCCATAGACCTGTTGAGTCCATATAGTGTGTTGAAGAACTCACAGGTACGAGGATTGAATTTAATGATCATAAGGACCTCGATTATCGATCTTATCAAATAATTATTAGGGCATGGGTTCTGGTACTTATCAAGTGGTATGAGAGCATAGGGAAATATTTCTCTATGAGAGAGTGAGTATATTTGTAGAAGCCTAGAGAAAGGAGTGATTAGAAGAGGTTTCAGAGGAGAGAACTAGGAGAATACCAAAAGACTGAGCTCAACAGAGAAACTTAGTAATGTATTGTGTAGCAGGGTGAAAAAACTTGTTACTATAAAGGCTTTGTTGCAACTCATTGACTGAACATTGGAGAATATCAATGATGCATGAGGAAAAGGAAAACTAGAGAGTGAAGATGGAATCAACAATTGGAGACACATGATCTAGAGATGATGAATATTTTTAACCCTCAGAGTTTGATGCAAGATGAAAACCACCCCAAGTCAAAGTTGAAATTTTGTGAAGCTTAGAGAATATGCAACATGGCCAAGAGGATGATCTTTCCTCATATTTGATTGAGTTTGTTGAAATATTTATGTAATTTTCCCTTTGGAGCATCCAGTTAATTATTTTAGGAGGAAATCATGGTTTTGAGATGATTCATGATATTGTATTTTCTTGTTTAAATGTAAGCCTATGAGCATTCTGAGGCAAGATAGATCAACAAGATGTAAATATCAGGCCAGACCCATTGAGGCCTTTCTATTGTATTCAAGATTGAAATAATGGAGATTGCATATTATTTATGTATCCTTGTATAAATTATGAATGTATGTGTGTAAACCTGTGTGAGAGAATCATATTGCAGACTGAATGGTGAATGACCTTCAATCACTGAAAAGATCGATGATGACCAAATTATAAACAAAATTGTGCAGGAAGAGAGCTAACCATCCATCCATAGAAAAGGTCAATGGATGTAATTTAAAGAATATCAGAAAAGTATGAGGATTTTAATATAAGGAGGTCTGACACACGTGGCATAAGTGGAATTGCGAGGAAGAAATCATGATTGTTGGATCAAGGTCAAGTTAAGTCTTGACCATTGGATCACCATCAAAGTAAATTCCTCACTACTCATACCTGGAGAATTGTGATCAAAGTAAAGTCATCACTGCACGTACCCGGAGAATCATTACCATTACATCCATATTTAGATCGATGGTCCTCATTACAATAGACCATGGACAATGGAGGTTATAAGGTGTTCGATGTTGTAAAATTTCTGAGGTTTTGACGACGAGAAACATCATGTTGATGTAAGTAAATACACACAAGAAGTGACACATGGAGACCTGGGCCCACAATATATGGTTGCATGGTAATCCTTGGAATATCGATCGACAATGGAGATTATATCTTCAACATGGGAGATCAACAACTCTCCTTATGGTGGACCATGACCATCATGAGTTTTGGGTTGTTGAGAAGGGAATAAAGTATTGACATCTTGAATTTGAAATACATCAAGCTGATGTGAAATATCACTCTATAGATGACACGTGGTGAAGAGGTTCAAGAGTAATCATGGATCAGTGGTGGTCCCATGATCCAACTGAGTTTGATTAAGGATAAATAAATGGTCCAGAAAGGATCTGAGATATATATCAATGGTGGATATTATATCACCCCATTGTTGTTGATTAGTGATCAACGATCTATATTGATCACGTACCCTTCATTCTTAATTTCATGGTTTTGAGCGTTGGTCACATGAATATAAGGAAGCTTAGCGCTAGGGGCCTTGAGGGTGTTAAAGGAGACAATTAGACCATGGTTTCAACCCGTGGTCTCATGGTGAAGTAATGGATTGGGTGCACTATTAAAAAAGGTTGGGACGAAGAAGAGAACAAAAAAAATGAGGTGTTGGTAAGTATATGGGAACCTATGAGAGAAAATGAAGTTGCTATGAACTTCAAAGGGGTGAAATGAGTTCCGAGGCAAGAGAAGAGATTATGAGGACGTCAAGGTATGATCCAGGGTATAGTCTAGAGGGATGAAGGAGATATTTTTGCCATGAACTTGTTGAGTCCATATAGTGTGACAAAGAACCCACTAGTTCGAGGATTGAAATTAATGATCCTAAGGACCTCGATTATTAATCTTATCAAATAAGTATCAGGGAACGGGTTCTGGTATTTATTAGTACACACTGGTGCTTTTTATATTTATGTATGCATCTGTTCTTATTGTTTGTTTCATGCAACATCGATGCTCATATAAACATTACGTAATAGGTCATTTTTTATTTTTTTATGGCACATAGGTGCTCATATAATTTGTATGCACCGGTACCTGTATTATCATGTGCACTAGAGGGAAGTGAAATTTTGAACATTTGAGGTGAGATGTTAGTGCCATTATTTTTTACTAAGCATTGATGTGTATATTATATGTAAAGCACCAATGCATATATTATATGTAAAGCATCAATGTGTATTGTAATAATGCTCACTGTAATGTTTTAAAATGATGAATATAATCATATGTTATGTCGTTTAAAGTAGTGTTTTTTGTACATTTTTTAACATCGATTCTTCATTTTAATTAATAGGCATCGGTGATTATAAATCATAAAAACAATTTTTTTAGTGAGTTAAAAATAATACAATGTACCAATATGTATATATTTTAATTAAATTTCTTTTTTTACAAATTTCTAATTAATCATCTCCAAATCAAATATTTTTTCTAATAATATTGATTTTTATATTTTTTTTTATTGCATTTGGTTATAATGATTGCATTAATGCATTATCCAATGGATTACACCTCTGTTATTTGTAACAATGTAAGTCATCCATATATTAATTAATCAACAACACAACATTTTACAATATTCGATAATGCAACAAAATAAGAAACCAATTTTATCATATATGAATACGTGACCCATCACCATATAAAATGGGACAATGTAAAGGTCCACAATAATCAAAATGTAACCAATATGAAATTGTTACACTTATTAGTAACATGTCCTCATGCAATTGGGATAATATGCCGATTACATTAAAAACAATCCATGTTTTTCACTGACAAATATTCCAAAATATGCAACTTGCAGTAACATTCAATTATATTGATTGCCCTTTATCACTTGAATTGTTTCCATTGCTCGAGTTGTGTGCATGCATCATTTTTCATAACTTGTAGGAGATATTGTACTTGTTGGAATACTAAGAGGGGGGGGGGGGTGAATCAATATGAACAGTTTATACCACTTTTCACCACAATATATATTCTTTCACTTTATCAACAATGTTCAACAGTTTATCATCAATGTATCATCTATGATTGCATTCAATATATATATATCATAAGCATGTAATCATAAGCAACATCACATCAACATCACATCAAGAACATGGTACACCAGTATTTACATGGAAACCCAAATGGGAGAAAACCACATAATGCTTTCTTATGTATATCAAGAATTCATTCATAGGAAGCAATACATTCCCAATTCTCCAGCTGCAACTGGAAGGAGGCTACAACCCCCTATTTACAGGCTCCAACCTGAAGGAAACTACATGATGCAAACCCCTTGCCTCTCCCAAGGTCTGCTCGACCTCTTAGTCAAGGATCGATCACTTTAAGAGTTGAATCGACTCTTAGGCTCTTGCTGAACCCCCAAATTTAGTTTACACAAGCCCTCCTTAGTTCTCTGTGTAGTTATTGAGCTCCAGTTTTGTCATACTTTCTTCCATACAAATACACTCATCATTATACCTTCTCCCTGCATTTCGTCAATAACATATCGCTAATTACACCATAAACCTCCATTATCTCTTGTTATTCATCCTATGTGGTTAATAAATATTTTTCCATATTTTTAGTGATTAAAAGGATGATTATACAATAGTTTTTTTTATGATGGTTTAATCCTGTGTTTCTATGTCCAAGAAACATGTTTTGTACTGTTCAGGTTCCAGTATATGCACTATCCATGTTCCGATACTTGTATTGTTCCTATTCTGGTACCTGCATTGCAAGTCATCCAATAATCCAAGTCATCTGGTAACAGAAGGTTCTATAGTCAACCGGTACCTGCATAGCCATCCAGTACCCACACTCCATGTCATCCAATACTCTGTAGTGATCCAGTACTACCTTTGTGTTCATCCGGTACCAACTTCATCTAGTACCAGACTGCGTCTATTCCGGTACTAGCTCCATCAAGTACTACGATCGCCTTGGTCTGATACTCATAGTTGTGACTGTGTTCATCCAGTACTAAACCCCTGACTACAAGATTCTGGTACTAACTGTTCTAATCCGGTACCAATTGTTCTAATCCTGTACCAACTGTGTTAATCCAGTACTAGAAATAATTCAAAATTTTGGAAAGCTTCTAGAGGAAAATCGGGTACATGGGTTTTTTCTAGAATGATGTTTTCATGTGGAAATGTGTGTCATAATTCACCCATCTCGCACGTGTGGACCTCTATCTCAGGGGGAATGATTTTGCCAAAAATAACAACAAAACTCAAACTGCCAACTTGCGCCTCTATTTCCATGCACATGGGGGCATATCATGAAAAACCGAAAAATGGGTTTTTAGAAATATCATCCAGCTACAGAACCCATAAACCATTTTATAATTTTTGAATTGGTTGGAAGGATATGGGTGGATCTATAACTCAAATTTGCCCAAATTGCAATAAAACCCAAATTTTTGAGGATTTTATCTAAAATTGTAAATTTGAAATCTGAGCATTGGGATTAGATCCCATCCACTCATAAATGATTTTTATTGTATAAATAATCCTCATAGGGCTGTGAGAAAGAGCCATTAGTTTCATTGAATATTTTGTAATGAAAGATTTAGTCTTGTGAGAAAGCCTTAAGGAGTTGTTAGCCATCTAAAAACATATTTTTTTGATCTCAATGAAGAATTGATTGTTGCTGCCACATTGAGCTCCTTATAGCTTGATCTGAGTTCTTCTTAGAAACACTGACCTCCTAGGAAGGGCCCCTCAGTGAGGGTAAGTGTTGCCATATTGTATTTATTTCGTAGATTAGTATTGTGTTGTTTGTCTACATGCAATTCAATTTTGGTTTTGATTTCTGATTGGATTTAATTTAGATGCATTTCAATTCTATCATTTACATTAGTTTTGGTAATTAAAACTCATATTTCATTTTACCCTTCATTTGTTTGCACCAGTCCCATAGATATATGCCACTTGCATTAATTGTTCCCAACACTCTGTTTTGTGCAATCCATTTTCATTGCATTTCAATTCATTTCCAAACCTTCTTCCCATATGTGCATCTTGTCTTTTCTTAAAAAATCGATTGGAATAATACTCCTCAAGATCACATTTATATGATCAACTTTCATATTCATTGCCACCTATTTTCATTAACAAACACATACTTTTTGCAGGTACTATACTCATCTAGATTTAGTTCATACACAAAGATCAATTGTAGAAGGTATTGTTCGCCCTCAAACTCTTCATATTCCACTTGCAATTCTTCCCACAAACACTCTTCCACACCCATGAATTATGTCCACACATTTTCCCTTTGTATCAAAACTAATCCATTCCATCATATGCATATACCCATCATGAATTAGATCTATTCCATTACATAATCATATTTGCATGCCATATCATTTATATTTTTCTCTTGTTTACTGCAGCAGAGATTGATTAATTCACTAAGACCTTATCATATACACAATCTTTTGAATGTAGAAAATAAACAAGTATCACTCTTTATTCATTATTTTCTGCCTAAAACTTAGTTAGATTCAAAAGGTATTATTATTTGTATGCAAGTCTTTTAGAGAAGAAAATTAGTAAGCTTGCATTCTCCTTTATTTCTTCTAGATTTCCATTGTATTAAATATCCATTACTCTTATGCATTTGATTCATTCATTATTTCTTTATGATTGGTGTATACATTTAAAAGGGTGGTTTTGAGTCTAAGCGAATCTTAGGTGTTGATTGAGTTTGATGATTTTGAGTTTCCCACACTTAGTTTTTATTTCCCGTACCTTTGGATTCCTTGCACTTTAATTCACATAGATTCAAACACCAACAGATAGATTATAAGTCTAACTTGTGAGATATGGCCTTCCCTCATTGGAATTCTTCCTAAGGTGTTAGTTTCTATCGTGAATTTCATTTCCGTTTGCTTGTTTCTTTTATTGCATTTAAGTGTGGATCCATTATAGGAAATAATCATTGAAGGACAAAAAAACTTAAGTATGCTACTCAAGATTAATCACATGAACATCACCATGAGTGCATGAAAGACTGTGATCTAAGCCTTTATAGCACTAAGTATTCCTACGTCCTAGTGATGAACCCTTAGTGTTAATTTATTACAGTGTGGGTTTGAAGATTGTTTTGCCAACTTTAGATTAGGCTAGACTAGGCTTTAATCCTACGTTTCTTGTGCCTGCACCTTGAAGCTTATGAGGACCAGTTGATAATTAAATGTGGGAATTAATAGTGCATATATTTATCCCCAACAATAGTTTCTTTGAAACTCGCAGGCACTTTCTTGACGCTTTTTCGCTTAAAAAAATTAAAAAAGATAGGCGCTAGCTCCCTCCACTAGGCCCCTTTCCTCATACGACCTTGTGCTGTGACTTGGGACTTAAGCCAAAAGGTGATAAGCTTCGATCTTCGAGACTCTTTGCAACCAATATTCCTTTCAAATTCCCAAAGTGATATATCCCAAAATCACGAGATTGCTCCACCTGCCCCTCCAAACTAGCGGTCAGGATGAGTCCCTCTTCTTTAGGACTTCAGAATTTCTTTCACCCTCATATAATATTTTCCCCAAAGTTCCTTTCCTCCAAACCTCACGGATCTCGAACACATGTCCACCTGGAATCAATGGTTCAGATTCACCCTTGCACTTCGGCTTCAGGAATTCAGTGAAATGGACCTTCATTCCTCATAATTCTCATGAAGTTCTAGCCTCCTGAAATTCCAAACAAATTGACACTTGTCCATGGTGGAACGAATGATCATGATCTGCCCTCCTCTTCGGGACTTTGGATATCCCGACTCCTTTTCACTCTCTAAGCCCTCGAATGCACTAAGTGCCAAATGATCTTGAAGGCTATCCTTCAAGCAACTATCTTAGATCTAACGATCGTCATATTCCTAGTGATATCCCACGAGATATTCACCATCATTCCTCCAAACTATTCCCTTCAAGGGATTATGGTCATTGTGCCTCCTAAACTTAACTTTTCGATGTAAATGGGACCTTTGTCTGCCCTGTGTGCACTCCTCCCTCACTGTAGAGTGTTGGACTTAGGAATTTCCTAAGTATCCTTCCTTAGTACTGATGGTATCTATCTCTCTTGAGCTTGGGTTCTTGAGTTATATGAGACCCCTACCTCCCTCTGTGAACTCTCTTCGAACTTTGGAGGTTTGGACTTAGAAATATTTCTAAGTATTTTCTCCTCAATGCTTAGATTTCTATATCTCCTGAGCTTGCTCCTCCAAGGTTCTAAAGCCTTGACAACACTCCTTGTGACCTTGGAACTTTTCCACTCGACAGTTCTCCCTTTCACAAAGAGTCCGAGAAAAACTCGACCTGTGAAATCCTTGAGTGGCTTTGTGCTTCCTCTGCACTACAAATATGAAAGATTCAATGCTATCTCTCCTGATCTCCTATTAGTTAAACTTAACTCTATCAATGCACTCCTTGAGGACAAATGTGCACTCCTTGCACAAGCTCTCAGAAGAGAAAGAATTTGAAACTTATTCTAACTCCATAGACTTATGTATTTAATCATCAAATGCATTCAAAAGCACAAGAACAAGTATAAACAAATAATTTAAATGAACAGGAAACATACCATTCATTCAGATAAACATAGGAACACCAACATCAAACATTTGTGTCAAGGATTATCTGTTCTATTCATTCAAGTAATAAAATACATATATACATGCAGTCCTCCACTACTCTTCAATAGCTCATACAATGCTCTTTGTCTATCAACAACAACAACTCTATCTTCCTCTCACCAACAACTATTACAAAATGAGTAGAAACTTTTACAAATGAGAGACAAGTCCCTCCTTGGGCATAATATACAAGAATATATACAAGAGGTGATTCATCTATCATTTCCCCCCAACAACCTAATGCTATCCTATCATGATTTAATGCATCCATCTACTAAGGAATTTTGAGTTAATAGCATTTACAAAAATATTAGAGCCAAGATCGAGATCTATACAATACATCTATACATTAAAGAGATTAAAATACGAAAGGATCTTTTGGGGATGGCTTTATCCCCCATACATTAATTACATTTCTTTTCATTAAATTCAAATTCAAAAAAGGTGCGCTCTCCTTTGTAGGATCCAAACCGCTTCATGCATGCATTGAATGATGTGCTTTACTCCATCTTGTCCTCCTTTTAATGTTGATGTAGATGTTCCTGCATCACTACAACTCCGTGAATTCTCTAGCTCCAACCAGAAGGAGGCTACAACCCCCTAGATTCTCAGGCTCCACCCAGAATGTGGCTACAACCACCTAGTTATCAAGCTCTAACTTGAAGGAATCTCCAACTGCTTGATTCTTCATATCCAACCAGAAGGTGGCTACAACCCCCTTTCCTTTCCCTGTCCTGATTCCTTGAAATAAAAGTATAGATCAACTGTCATGGACTCTGCCACTATCACTGCCACAAACTTTGTCACTGTCACTACCATTATCACTGTCACTTTCACTATCATTGTCATTGTCACATCAACCTGTTCAACCTATCAGTGTCTCACCCATGAAACTAGATCCACTCTCATCTACGTGCAACTGATGCCAATATCACCAAGATAATATCTCAAACCATATAATCAACATCACCAACACATGCCTCTACCAAGCATGTACCAACATCACCACATACCATCACAATATATGTGTCTCAACCAAGTGCCAACCTATACCATGCATCAACCTGTACCTCAAATTGTACCATCAAAAAGTGCATAAACCATGAAAAAAACTTGTACCTCAACCTATACCATCAACAAGTGCATCAACCATGCACCAAATCTGCATCACCACCTATACCACAACAAGTGCATCAACCATGCATCAACACCTACCATACCATGTGCCAATCATGTACATCAACACCATACCATTTACCATAATATATCATCAATGAAGTGCTTCAACCATATGCCAAGAATATGTGCCAAATGTGTACCAAGCATATATCAAGATCACCAAAAAGTTCCTTTATTTATGTACCAATACCAATAACATCATCAACCATACAAAATTACAACCATATACCTCAACCAAGTGTCATATCACTCATTATATGGCTCACCAACTACCATATATCATGTGCCAATGTATCCACGATATGTACCAACAATGTATCTGAACAAGTAGACCTCAATCAACATGCACCATACAACATGAACATCCCTCAACCATGTACAAGAAACTCAAAGATATGAGCTATAATAACCATGTCATATGCTATACTATTCATAAGAGTGCTCCTCACTCATCTAACCAACCAACATATACCATATCCAAGTACAAGACCAACCATACCAAGAATGCCTCAAGAATTCACCACATCATAAGCAAAAATAACCGTCAAAACAAGAATATAACCATACCAAATTTTTTGTATCTGAATTGAACTTGTAAGATGTTGACCTGTGTGCTTGCTTCAGACTTCAGGGATCTGGTACTAACATTTACCCTAATTTTCAAGTGCCTCGCTAGACAACCATAGGAAAACAAGAGAGAGCCTCACTAGATAAGTATAGTGCAACAACCAAGGGCCTCACTAGAAAATTATAGTGAAACCCATGAGGATGAATTAAATTAGGGTGTCCTTAGTTTCTCCTTCTCTCCTATGCAATCCTAAGAATATCATACTTCTCCCGCTTCGCTACCTCAGAATTCTTTGTCACAAACTAGCTAAAAAAATCACAATACTAGACCATAACATTCAGAAGATAGATATTCAATGTAAGTGTGCGAGTGTGATTGTGAATGACTCCTTGAGAGTTATTTATACTTTTTCTAGGTAACCTCTTCCATTAATTTAGGCCTTCTATATATCACTTGTTACAACCACTTTACCCTTTTCATTCATTGACTTGTAACCAACTAGGGCTTCTTGACCATTCTTTGGGGCTTCCAACTTCATAAGGCCATATCTCCCGAACTGTGAGGAACCATGTGGCATACCACATATCACCAGAAATGGCATGACATGTGTTATCCATCTGTGGTAGGATTACTTGCAATAACATTGTCCTTCATGACCAAAATCCTAAATCAACTTCGGGTCCCATAACCACACCTCCAGGGCTACATGTAGACTACATCAAATGCACTCAACTAACTCACTATCAATCTCGATCATACATCTGTCCAACATCTATGGACCTCTCCAAGGGTTTAAATCAATCTATAAGGGTCGAAATCAATCTCTAAGGGTTGGCATAAATGAAAACCAACTGTCCAACAATACTTTGGTTATTTAACCTAATATTTTCTTGATCAACTTGTTTTTCATGTTCCACCGCTTCATGTTCCATCTACAAACATAGAAATAAAGTGTAATAAGTATATATAAATTTATGTATATATTAGAATGTACATGACTGTGTAAATAAAAAAACCATACCATAGGACTTAGTGTTTCATAAACAATACACATTCTTTTGAAGCCATGTTGTATGTCATCTCTCAAATCTCGTTTATTCGCTACACTCTGTTGGCTCTTCTTTTTATGTTAGCACCTATTAGAAGACATCCATGGATGAGTGTAAATTCATTATTTAAATATAAATATCACAACAAACTAAGAATTTTAAGAAAGACTGAAAATACAAGTACTCACAAACTTTGTGATCAACCCTTTTATTCATCGTCGTCCTGTCTTATGTGCTAAATGGGTTCAATTTTATTTTTCTTTTCTACAACAAAAAAATTGAAAATTAGTATTTCATGTGATAATTAAATTTTAAGTACATAAAAGAATAAAAACCTACAGATATTGGTTTTCCCCACCAATATGTACATATTTTCCCCTTGTTTGTCCCTTGGAATTTTCATGACACTCCTTAACCAACACACATAATTAATTTAAACCTATAGATAATTCAAATATATTTAATTTTTAATACAACTAAAATAAATTTTTGTTTTCTCTTGCTGGGATGAGCTACCATTGTGCTCAATACAATAAGTTGTTTTCCTTGAACTTCTATTGACCATATTTTGTAAAAAGAAAAACCAAGAATCATAAGATATAATAAAAATTACAAAATAAGATTTCAGTGTGTATAATCAAATAGTATGCACCGAGCCTTAAGAATATGTATATACAATGGCATATGATAACCATTCTCTTATGAATTTGAAAATGTTTTGTTTACAAATTTTGTATTCATGTGGTTCTCTATAAATTAATTGAAGCACTGATGCCTCATTACCGTTTATTGCATTCCGCTGAACTCGTAAATTTTTTTATAACATGATGCTTTTAATATTAAAAAAAATATTGTTTTCATTTTAATCTTAACGATGATATTGATAGGAAAATGTGCACCAGGGCACTACTCCTATACAGTGTGCACTACTAACCATGAAATCATTTTTTTAAAAGAACACTGACAATGAAAGTGTTTGGGATCTAATGCAATGAGTGTTCGCATTGCAATGGATACCAAACACTCCATATATAAGTAAAGAAACCCTATAAAAGTCTATTGGTTAAAAAAATTCTAGTTGTGAAATATAGAGAGGGAAACCAAGAGAAAAAATAAGGAAACTAGGTCTTCCAATACCAAATGTAACTATGAAACCCTTTTATTTTTTTGAGAATGCATTGAAAATTGTTTGAATTAAATAGGGGAAAGATTGAGATGATTAATGGAATGAAATAACATACCCGAAATTTCTCCTTTGAAATTTTGCATGCTACCTATGGTGATCCCTTACAAATTTAGATCTTCAAACAAATATACCCACTCTAAAGTATTTGCTGGTAAATATCTCTTACAAAAATCTCCGCTCTAAATTTTGGAGAAAGAATGAAACAATGTTTAGGGTTTTCATTTATAAACAGATATATTTAGAAAAAATGAAATTCCCTCTCATTTTTTGTTGTTGTATATTTCGATGTATTGATGATAAATGCACACATATTTTTTCTTTATGTAACTTACTTTTTTGGTACTCTATACAATTGATAGTGCACCAATGCACTTCATAGCTCATCGATGCATTTTTTACTTAAAAACACACCGACAAACAATTTAATTGACAAAGTACAAATGCAAACCTCCACAATTAAAGTTTTGTGGAGGTTTTTCTTTGCGGAGTAAAAAATAGATGTCTCTCTTTGATGCCTCTCATAATTTAGCACACATACTCGATCCTCTACCACTCCCTCATCATTCTGGATCAGATCTCCTCCTACACATGCTGCTTGAATTTCTCAAAGATATCATCCTTGTCATTCATGTAGCCATAATAACCGACGTCAATTCTCTTTTAAATATCACACATAGACCTAGTCTTCTTCACCTCGGGGGAATTATCGAATATATCTTTGACATCGGGGAGGAATGTTGTATCCCTGAAGTGTTGTAACTATGTCCCTTTCTGGTGGCACTCGATACATCAACGTTTTCCCCTTCCAAGTCCATCATATTGGCCCCTACTTTGGCATAATTAGGGTCGCCAAGCTCTATGATCAGAGCTTCCTAATTCCCCTTTTTTTGATTAGAAAGAAAGGAACACATGCATATGTATTAATTATAATACTTTGTGAACCTAATAAATGACGTAAGGCCCATATTGTATATTTAATATAATTTAAGAAGCACATTTGAAAAAAACTAATGATCCAAAACCTTCACCAACATACCTTATTGATTAATATTAGGAATTTCATTGGCCTCAAACTTCTCTTCCTTGAGATACCCACTCATGTATTTATTAAAAATATCCTTTTTTTCCTTCTCCACAACCATGCATTCAATATTTTTCTCATTTGGAAGGGGCACTGAGAAACAAAATATCACTCTATGTGTTATTGGTTTCCCTTGTTTTGCTCTCCCATTTCTTCCACCACATTATCCTCTTCCTTAAACAATACCAACTTAACAATAACAACCTCCCCACTCTTGACCATTAACTTGGCCTCCCATTTTTAGACCCGATATCGTGACACTACCTCAATGTTATGGCTTGCATCTCCTCCTCTGTGGGATGCTTGAATTTCTCCAAGATACCATCCTTGTCAACCCTATAGCCATAATAATTGGAATTAATTCACTTGTAAATATCATACCTAGAACTCCTCTTCTTTTCCTCAGGGGGGGATTATCAAATAATGTTTTGACACCAGGGATGAATTTAGCATCTATAGGACACCAATTGTACAAGTGGGGCTGCAAAACTACTCCATGGTGTCAAAGAGAAATTCGATAAGCCCCCAAATGAGAAGAAGAGGAGGCCTAGGTATGATATTTACAAGCATAATGACATAATTTATTATGGCTACAAGGATGATGTAGAAAATATCTTGGAGAAAGTGTAACGATATGCGAAGGAGAAGATGCAGGCCAAAGCACTGAAGGAGTGGTATAGGATCAAGTTTATCAAGAGTGAGACGAGGTTGATGATTAATTTTGGGGAGGGTGTTGTCATTAATCCAATCCTATTCAAGGAAGAGGAGAATGCGGTGAAATAAATTGGAGATCAGGACAATGGAAACTAGCAATAGAGAGAGATAAATTTTGATGCTCATGTGCCCCTTCCAAATGAGGAAGTGAGCATGCACATGATTGTATAGAGAATAAGAAATATAAGCTTCTTCATACATACATGAGTGAGGATATCATGGAGGAGCACATATAGGACAAGTCAATGCCTGGTATTCAATGATAAGGTATGCTGGTGAAGCTTATGGATCATCATTGTTTTTTTCAAATGTGCTTCTTAATTTATATTAAACATACAATATGGGCCTTAATTCATTCTTGAGGTTGACATAGTATTATAAATAAGAAATCCACAAGGGTTATTTTTTTTCTAATTAGGAAAAAGGGGCATTAGGAATCTTATATCATTGATCTTGGTGGTTGATGTAGACACCACCCTCTCACAGGTTCTGTGCGACCTCCCGGTCTAGGATCATTCTAGTTGGGAGCTGAAATTAGCTCACAAGCTCCCTCCGAGTCTAAAATCTTAATGCACAGGTCCTTAAAACCTTCTTCTCGAGTGTAATTTTTCCTTTTAGGGAGTCCCTAAGCACTTACAAATCCTCCCTGAAGACCGAGGGCCAAAGCTTCTTCCTCCGAAAATTTCAGGACTTTGGGACCTTTCTATCCCTCTTTATATCCCAATACAAATTCCCCGAACTACTAAACACTAGGAGGCTAGATCGATGGCACAAAATGAGTGTCAAGATCGATGGCCCAGATAATGTTTCCATGATTCTGCCATTTCTTCACAATGCCCTTTTTCCACAAATTTGTCGGATCGTCGAAAAGCACTTTAGTCGAGTCTCAGATCGATGATCCATGAGATTTGATCAAATGGAAAGTCTAGACCAACTCCCTTCAGGCTTCGAAAATTTTCGTTGGTTTTCCACACAACAAAAATCCTTGTATCTCCAGACATAGAAATGTCGAACAATATCTCGTGCCTCCATGTGTCCCCTCCTAGATCGAAAACTAGGATGCCTTTTCGAGACTTCGGTGGTTTTCCCCTTGTATACCCAATGCTTTGATTTTGCCAAAGTGTCGAGTTCCCAGACTACAGGATCTTACGCCATGCGTCCTCTGCAATGGACGGTTGGGATTAACTCCAGGGCTTCGAGCCTCCGTGAGTCTCCACAACATTATGCGATGTTTTCTTCGGAGCTTCGGACCTACAGATCTTCTTCCACATACCCTTATTGGAATCAATGGTCCATATCTACTCTAGAATTTAGGACTCCGGAGAGATCGACCTCCTCTTCTCACTATTCTCCTAGAGTGATTATCTTTCAGATCTCCCAATATTCCAATGCATGTCCTTTTTTATGGACGACCCAGATGAACTCCAGGTCTTCGAGACTTCGCAATTCCTCGACTCCGAATTTCCTCTGAAGTGATAATATGTCGGAGTACATGATCTGCTGACACGTGTCTCCTATTTTTAAATGGCCACGATTCACTTCGGTCTTCAGGATTTCAAGGGTCCCGACTTCCCCACACGTTGAATCCTCTGAATATGTGAAGTCTGAAGGACTTCGCCGATTAAATCGCATGCAACTCCTATTGATCCAACGAATTTCCTTTCTCCTAGAACTTCCCAAATATATCTTGAACGTATATCTTAGCAGTTCTATTATAATATAAAAAAATACTCCACACACTCTCAACTACTTCTAGTCATCCTTCCTCCCTAAACTACTTCAATATTCCTTCCCTACCCTTCCTCCATTGGACAATATTGGAGCATCAACTATATTGACCTAACTCTAGATAGAACCCGCAAGTGGAAGTGCCAACTCTCTTGACCAAGCTTCCCCAAGAGGAAACTGGAAGTCATCATCACATGTCTAGGAGAGTGTGAGTTAACACTGTTCTCCCATGACTCCAGGTTTCAACGGATACATGGTGGGAAATGCCTCCACCCCTCCTAATAGAACTAGGGTTAACACCCTACCATGGACCATACAGTGGCATTTTGTGTCTAGTATTTTGTCATCGTATATTCAGTTTCAGGTAGTCTCGCCACCTGAAAAACTTGAACTTATCCACATATCATAGAAATTCATTTGAACCAACATAATTTCACATACAAAGATTCATACCATACTATTTCTCGGTCAATGTTCATGACACAAACCCTTTATTACCATTATCCTTTGGCTATTTCATAGCCCATGTACCTGTATATTAGTCTATAACACAAACTCATACATATCTATGCATTATTGTCATGTAAATACATTTAATCATATCCTTAATTCGGTATCCACATAACAACAAATCTAAATGTCAAAATTTTCAAGATAGAAATAGGTTGCATAATATCCATCATAATTCAAATAACGATAAAAATTTATAGAATTGACATTCGCATAGGTCCATATGTCTAAAATTTCAAGTGTATCATTAATATTTTCACAGTTAAAAGAAAATAAAATACGATTAGGAATTAAGTAATTCTAGTTGTCTAAGTCAAAAGGTGGCATTACATACACCCAAACTTTGGGAAACATATTCCCGAGGTGGTAAAAAAAGTGAGGGATGATCTCATCGTAAGGTCTTTGCATCCTCCCAAATAGCATATCATGGGATATACTTGCCCCACTGGACCTTAACTTGGTCTACCAAATGATTCCTTTGCTGTTGGACCCTACGGTCCAATATGCGTAACGGTTCGACCATGAGGGTTCCCACATCTGATACCTGCAATTCCCTCCAATTTAGTTTTCTATATTTGTTAGCAAGATAATGACGTAGAACAAATACATGTAAAACACTATGAGTTTTATGCAAGTGGGATGGAAGTATGAGGTGATAGGAAATCGGTCCAATTCTCTCTTGGATTCTGAATGGTCCTATAAATCGAGGCGACAACTTTGTCCCTTTTCCAAACCAAATGGTACTCTTATTAGGTCTGATATGAATGAAAACTTGATCTCCCACTTTATAACTTCGGTCATTCCTATGTGCATCAACATAACGGTTTTGTCTATCATGTGCTTCCTTTATTCATTGCCTAATATGAATATACTATTCCTCCATCTCTTGAATCAATTATGGATCGAATGTCACTCAGTTTTCTAACCTTTCCCAACTCAAAGTTGTCCTACATGGACTTCCATACAAAGCTTCATAGGGTGACATTCTGATTGAGCTGTGAAAACTATTAATGTAGACGAACTCTACCAAAGGTAGGTACTTCTCCCAATGAGTTTGATTATCCATAACATACATCCTAAGTATGTCTTCCATAACCTGATTTACTCTCTCAGTTTTTCCAGCCGTTTTAGGATGATATGTTGTGCTCAAGTTAAATTGAGTTCCCAATGCTTACTGAAAAATTGTCCAAGACCTAGAGGTAAATCGAGAGTCACTATTTGAAATGATCTTCTTGGGTAACCCATGCAGACATATGCCTTCACTTATAAAAACATGTGTTACATCAGTGGCATATTATGTGTCTCTAACTGGAGCAATATGAGCACTTTTGGTCAATTTATCAACTATAAAAGAATGGCAGTGTGCCTCAATGATGTGAGTGGAAATCCCACAAATAAATCCATACAAATTACTTACCACTTGGACATAGGAACATCATGCAGTTGTAGGAGACCTGTCAGGTGGTGATGATCAACCTTCACTTGCTGACACTCAAGGCACTTGACAACGAAATTGACTACATCATGCTTGATTCCTAACCAGAATAAAATCTTATTCATCTGCGTACAATTTCTTAACACTCGGATGCACACAATAAGGTGCTCTATGGGATTCCTTGAGTATGATGCTTCAAATATCCCCACCCTCGGGGATGTACATCCTTACTTGATATCGTAACGATCCATCGACTTCAAGGCTATATCCTTCATACCCAGGTTCTAACTGCCTCTCACTCTGGAGGGTTGAAGTAACCTTTAAATACCAACTATCTCCAAGGATTTTCCCCAACACTTGCTCCCTCAGATTAACCTTTAAGGGCACCAAGGAGAAGACATGGGGTCTCCTTCTTAGATAATTCACGACTACATTCTCCTTTCCTTTGATGTACACAATTCCAAAATCATACTCACTCATAAAATCACTCCATCGCCTCTTCTTGGCAATGATATCCCTTTGAGTGAAGATATGATTTAAGATTTCAAGGTATATTTTGATCTCAAAGCTTCACCCCATTAGATAATGCCTCCAAATATTTAGAGTTAGTATTACAACTACCGACTCTAAATCATGAGTAGCATAAATCTCCTCATGTTGCTTCAACTTTCTTGATGCATATTCTATCACTCCTCTATCTTGCATTAGCATGTCCCCCAATCCTTGCTTCGAGGAATTTGTGAAAACCATGAATGTTAGGATATTTAGACACTTAGGAGTTAGTTAATATCTACTTGGTCTAATGTGTCGTTAGGTAAAAGTGTGTTTCTTAGTGTGTTTCTTTAGTATGCATTTGTAGTTAGGAAATTTGATGGTCATGATATGTTCCTGACACAGAGTGATTCGACGGTTCATATTATCCTCGATCTTAATGACCATTGATATGTGGCTTAACACCTGATTGGTCCATGAGCTCTATTTAAATAGAATGGAGGGTAATTTGGCGATGATCAATTGTGAGAAACTCTCTTGTAAAATTTCTCTATAATATTTTTCTTTTGTGTTAATAAACTACTCCAAGTGGCCTTGTTGGCTAGGGTTGTGGATGTTTCCCTGTAGGGGTTTTACCACATCAAAACATCAGTGTGTTGATCAACAAAAAAAAACACATATAGCTACACATGCACTTCATCAAAAATCTCATTCATGATCAAGTTATTGAAGTGATCCTTTTCCCTACAGAAGATCAAGTTGCAGACATTTTCACAAAGTCTCTTACAGAAGTGAAGTTTTCTAAACTTTGATCTATGTTAGGAGTTCAAGAAAGTGTCATCAAGGGGGTATAGGCTCTATTGCCTCCTTCCTTCTCCTATTGTGTCACTATTGTAAATCCTTCAATCATATCCCAAGTTGTTCTTAGCGGGGGATGTTAGGATATTTAGACACTTGGGAGTTAGTTAACATCTACTCGGTCTAATGTGTCATTAGGTAAAAGTGTGTTTCTTTAGGATGCATTAGTATGCATTTGTAGTTAGGAAATCTGACGGTCATGATATGTTCCCGACATAGAGTGATTTGATGGTTCATATTCTCCTCAATATTAATGGCCATTGATCTTTGGATTAACATTTGGTTGGTCCATGATCTCTATTTAAAGAGCATGGAGGGTCATTTTCCGATGATCAATTGTGAGAAACTCTCTTGTAAAATCTCATTGTAATTTTTTTCTTTTGCATTAATAAACTACTCCAAGTGGCCACGTTGTCTGGAGTTGTGGATGTTTTCCCGTAGGAGTTTTACCACATCAAAACATCGGTGTGTTCATATTTGATCTGGTTATGTGAGTGGTTACTAAAGGTGTTCGTCCTCTGTTGGAATATGTGTGTTTTCTAACAATGAATACTTTTTCCATATCTGACACTCATATAATGGGTGCACTAGTTAGTAGCCTCTTAAGTTGATTGAATGCAATATCACATTCCTTTGTAAATTCATACCTGACCCCCTTGTGTTGCAAGGTGGTGATGGGTTTCAATATCTTAGAGAACCCTTCCAAAAACCTTTGATAGTAACTAGCTAGCCCCATGAAGCTTCTCACCTCATGATCATTTTTTGGCATTGGCCATTACATAATGGCCTTCACCTTTTTCGGGCGCACATAAATTTCTTCCCCATAAATGATATGACCCAAATAGTGAATCTCTTTCTGGAAGAAAGAACACTTCGAAAACTTTCCATACAATTTGTTCTCTCTAAGGCATGACAACACCACTCGCAAGTGTTCCTCACGTTCTCTTTCATTCTTGGAATAGATGGTGATATCATCAAGAAAGACATGTACAAAGTGGTATAAGTACTTTTGGAATAAACTATTCATGAGGCTCATGAATACTTCTACAAAATTGGTCAAACCAAAAGGAACTACAATGAAGTCGTAATTCCTAAACTGAGTTTGAAAGGAAGTTTTAGGAATATCACCTTTCTTAATCCTTAATTGGTGATACCCTGATTGCAGATCAATTTTTGAGAAAATCGTTGCTCCTTTCATCTGATCAAAGAGATCATCTATCTGTGGAATTGGGTACCTATTTATCACTATAGCATGGTTCAAGTCCCTATAATCTATACACATTTGTAAGGAGCCATCCTTATTCTTGAAAAGAATTACTGGTGCACCCTAAGGTGATACACTAGGCCTTATTAGCCCTAAGTCAATTAGTTCCTTCAACTGCATATGCAACTCACAAAGTTCTTGCATTGTCATCCTATAAAGAGTCTTGTAAATTGGATTTGCACCAGGTATTGGATCAATGGTAAAATCAGGCTCCCTCTCAAGTGGAAACCCCAGTAACTCTTTTGAAAAAACATCCTTAAATACTGACAAAATTGGGTACTGATCCATAGAGGGTCCTTTCCCTTAATTTATTGATTTCACTACATATAATAACAAACCTTCCTAGATAAAGCATAGAGACACCTTCCTCTGTATACCATGGATATCTATTGACCTTCCTTCATCATCAACACAAAGCACTCTCTTCTCGAAACAATCTACCATATCTCAATGAGGTTCTAACCAGCCCATTCTAATGATTAGGTCATATGTCCCTAGAGCAGTGATGTACACCTTCAACCTAGTAGTAAACACTCCTAGGTATACTAGAAAATTATCAACGCTAGGTCATACTACTTGTTTTTTCCCTGAATCCATCTTGAATTGTTTAAAGTCATCATGCTCATAGGATGCCAACCCACACTTTTCTAATGTACAAGGTGAAGTGAAACTATCTATAGCACTAGAGTCAAATGAAATTTTAACATTGACATGATTTAGTGTACCTGATGACTCCACCACTATGGATTTATGTTCTTCCTAGTGATTATTGACCGCTGCATAAATCTGGTGGATACTACTCGCTCTTACCATTGGGGCCTTTCCTTCTCTATGCACAAATCCTGATTGTGACTATGGAAAATCACACTGGTAATGGGGTCCTCCACACCCCCAACAAGTAACATGAGATGGAACATGCACACCACCCTGTGAAGGCCTTTGAAATGAGCTCCTTACCCTGGAGCCTATTCCCCTACTAGTTGCTTTGTGTGAAGGTCGTGGACATGCCTGTGTCGTCGATGATGAGTGGGATGTTGCACTCCTTTCCATTGAAATACCTATTGCAACTAATCTAGGTGTGACTATATTTCCATAATGAGGTGGCCTAGATCTCCCTTCCACTGAGAAGGTCTTGGGGGCCTTCCCCGCAAATCCAGGATGTTGTGGACTAATCGATCTCATATCTTCATTTAAGCTCATATGCTCTTCCGTGTAACGAGCATTTTCAACTTCTTCGACTATTGAAGATGGTTTCCACATCCACACCATCACTCAATGCAATGCGTGCTAAGTGGACTATTCAAATCATGAGAATTATTGGTCAGTTGCGACTAATACTCATGGATATGGGTCATAGATTAATGACTTACACTATGCAGTTAATCCTGAAAACAATATCTAATATCTTGCACTGCGAAAGCCCCTATATTATTTGTGTCGTTGATCGATATCCATGTATGAGACATATTTTACTAACTCCATGAACCTGATTTCATACTCTTCCACAATTTTGTTTCCCTGAATTAGAGGATGGAATGCTCCTACCTGTTGTTCCTCGTAATAAGCCAGTAAATAATTTCTCTAAAACCTTTCTTTGAACATTTCCCAAGAGATGGTGTGTGGAGTAAGGTGCAACTGCCTCTCCAGATTACCCCACAAGTTAAAGGCATTGTCCCTCAACTGAAAGATCACTATCTTCACTTTTGACGTGGAATCATAGTCTCTCAAGGAAAAACATCTCGTCATTCCCTCCAACCATGCCTCATCATGTTCACTTGCACGTTCCCTGACAAACTTTGGGAATTTTATCTTATGTAGTTCTATGGTGATGTCCCCTAGTGGAGGCCCTTCCTCTGAGTCCCTTGATGCTTTAGGGTTACCCACTCTAGAAGGTGGGGGTTCCACTTCGACCTCTACTAACTGGTGTCCTTTTAATGTCTCATTAATATCCTCAAAAGAGCGCAAAATGAGAGCTAGCTCGAGCGATGGTCATGACAATACTAGTATCGGTGGTCCCTACGATGACTCCCCCCAACCTCGATTTCCCCTAGTCCTAACCATCTTGAATAAAAAAATATGCATCCAATCAAATGCTTATTAGAAAAAGGTTTATGACACTCAACGTTTTTCTCAAACTTAAACTTGCAAACGTAAGGTTTAGGCATGAGTTTCTTTATACTTGTTTGTAAACATAAATTACTCCCATAAGGTAAATGGCTTAGGTAAAGGTTAAAGCATCAAAGTTGGTATCTTAGTAGGTATCTTATTGTCTCTCTTAGATTTCTAGCTACGCTAGCACTATGGTGTACTTGCCAATTACTCTAATTGACTTCTTTAATCAAGTGTTTAACCCTTCCCTATAATACTTTATACCCTTGTAGACCTCATTGCTTTATGTAATTAGTCATAAACCCCATCCAAATCTCGTTGATTAACCATGCATTAACATTAAAAAATTACAATGCCAATCTAACCCTTACATTAACTAGCATTACTCTAATTAACCAACATATTTATTTAACATTCAAGTTATCTAAATAAATATGTTGATTATCCTATATATATATATATATATATAAAGAGTTTGAGGATTAATGTATAAATTGTATTTTACATCTCTTACATAACCCTATATAATATGTAAATTACACACACATATTACCTATATATACATTTGATATCATTTCACTCTAATTATTAGAACATACCCCTTAAATATATATATATATATATATATATTTAAGGGGTATGTTCTAATAATTAGAGTGAAATGATATCAAATGTATATATAGGTAATATGTGTGTGTAATTTACATATTATATAGGGTTATGTAAGAGATGTAAAATACAATTTATACATTAATCCTCAAACACATAATTTATACCCCTTATATATATATATATATATATATATATATATATATATATATATATATATATATATATTTAAGAAATTATGTTTTAAATAATTTACTTACACAAAACTTAATAACAAAATACAATTACAATAATAATTTAATTTAAAACAATAATAATAATTAAAATAAGCCTGTAGGGGTGTAGACCGATTGGCAAGTGGTGTAAATGGAAGGAAATATGTAAACGAGGTCTCAAGTTCGATTCTCACCCTAATTTACTTGTGCTCCATGCTTCCAGGCTGTGTGGCGTACTTGGGGTTATAGTGGTAGCAGACTGGTATCGACCCCATGTCACACGAGTACGAGAACCGTGAGTTGCCAATTCCATGAGAACGATAGGATTCATGACTCCTTGCATGAGGCCCACGTGCCTCCTGCTCCCGCTCCCCCACATACCTAAAATAAAATAAACCCTTCGCTCAAACCCTAACACCTGCCCTCATGCTCAGATTGCATTTCCCTTTGTCATGGCCTTTCTCTCCCTCTCTACACAATCGAGGGACTCCATGGCTAATCACCCAAAGGGCACAACTATGGCCTCCATGCCATCCTATCCATTTTCTTGGAGCAAAAGACAACATACTTGTTTGGTGTATTCATGTTGTGCGATTGCAATAGGCATGTTGGGTATCGATAGCAACTAAGGGGTGGTGGTCATGGGAACTCTCGGGGGAGAGATTTTCCATTGATGAGCACAACAAGAAAGAGAAAGGAAATATATCATTTCATCGAGTTGTGGTTGTGGCTGGCTTCCTGAAGGGTGTGACCATAGCTGCCAGGCGAGCCTCTGCCTGCTGTAACTGATTAAGGTGTGAGAGGTTTTTCATGTGAGAGGCCCACCTCGAGCTACTGATGTAGACCCCCTATCCCTCTTAAGGATTGCGCGACCTCCCGGTCAGGATCTTCTGGTTATGGAGCTGAAATGGATCTTTTGGTTCCAAGCTGGAACCCCTCGAATGAACACACAAGTCCCCCCACAAATGCTCAATTGACTTTTCAAAGTGCCAAGCGTGAGCTCCCACAGTACACGACCAAGAACCGTGACCACACCCTTATCCTTCCTTCTTTTTTCTATTTCATGATTTGGGGTTTGGGAAACAAGGACCTTTGTCCTTCCAACTTGTGATAACCGAGATCACGATGTGGGACAATGGTCCAAATCTGCTTGTGATCGATGGTTCAGGTTGAATCGGGATCTCGCGACTCGGGGGTTTGAAGCATAAAGAACTCTACCTCCTAGCTCGTGATATTTGAGTTTGCGAAATGGACCAACCTCGTTGTTTCATGATCTCACAACTCGGGGTTTTGAAGCGCAAAGAACTCTGCCTCCCAGCTAGCGATACTCGAGTTCAAAAAATGGACCAACCTCATTGTTTCATGATCTCGCGACTCAGGGTTTTGAAGTGCAAAGAACTCCGCCTCCTAGCTAGCGATACTCGAGTTCGTGAAATGGACCGACCTCACTATTTCGTGATCTCGGGACTCGGGGTTTTGAAGCGCAAAGAACTCCTCCTCCCAGCTAGCGATACTCGAGTTCGTGAAATGGACCGACGATCTAGATCTATCTGAGATCAATTGTAGTGTACCAATTCACTACCCAGGTTCACCCAAACCTCTCCATTTACCATTCATTACATGGATGTAAAAACAAATGCATTTAACCAGAATTAAACACACTTAATTCACAGAGTAAAATATATATAAGTTATTGTTACCAT
>ML808915.1:36336-49455 GCA_009831015.1 Picea engelmannii | reverse complement strand
GGTATTACACGGTTTTCCTCAGGCAAACACCGCTAACGGTTTCAGAGATGAATCAGGGTATCCAGCAGAGGTCGTACGGGTTCCACGCACAGAGGTTTGGCTCCCGAATGGAGGAGATCCCCCATCCACGGTTCAACTCGGCGATTATATTTGCATGCACCAGGGTTGACACTTGTCACCCTGGGAACTGCATGTTTTCCAACTGTACACCTTCCTCCCACCACTTGGGAACTCACGGGTCCCTCCAAAGGAACTTAGGATAAAAGAATGTACACATGGATTTTTTTTTTAGGAAATAATATTAAAATATTATTCCAGGCCTAAGCCCCCTAGGCTTAGCCACTAGGCTCATTACTCAGCCCCTTTCCCACCTTTCAGCCCCTGATCCCTTGCCCAATCTGTGGACGCTCAGTCCCCCATCAGTCTTTCATTGTGGTCGGTCTGCACTGGCGGTATGTACATTTTATTAATTGACCTGCATACATACAAGTATATCACAGGCTCCTGGCCTTCAACACTTAGGCTCCCCTGGCCTAACAAAACTCATAAGCCTACAGCTTATTCAAAACATGGCTCACCAGCCTATAGAACATATTTACAATTCTTTTGCATATAACATGATCTGTAACGGGGCTCAGCCTTGGGGAAACTACATCAATGGTCACTATTCCTCCTAAGATTTGGGCCTCAAGAAGCCCTTGCCGCTAACCTCTTTGCAGTTCCACCTTATCCAATGACTTGCAGGGTTTCAATGTTTCTCCTCGAGGAGTCTCCACCGTCCATTCAAATCTTTGAGATCTCCCCTCCTGGATCTATGCAGGGTTAAAGCCTATTCTCCTGCCTCAAATCGGATGGTCCGTGGGATTCTTCACCCCGATCCAATGCTCGATGGAGTTCTTCCTCCTCATATTTTGCTCGCATCAGAATTAGAATATTTTCTAAGTCTTTGAAGACTCGGTCTTCGCTTCTTCCAAGGAATGAGTTCTTGGATCTCGATAACACTTTCCGAAGTGTTTTTCCTCCTGAGCATTGTCTGGTTCAAACTTCGATTTCCTGCGCACTCCTTGTGTCTGAGGGATTTTGATAACTCAGATCCACGGTATTTCTCATTGAGAAATTCCTCCTGATTTCCTTACATTCCTCTCTAGCTCGATGCACACCTTAGAGAGCTTCCAATGAAGAGAAACAATTGAAACTAGAAAAAATTACAGTTCCATCCACTTGTTCATGAAAACATAAATGACAGGAAAACACACACAGTCCACACACCATATATTTGAATCAATTTTCCTTCTGTTATATTCACAAGTGCCCAATGGCTACATAATACATTCAAAATTATAGTAGCTCAAAAAACTGAGATCTCCTGCTAACTCGCAATTCTCTCTTACAACTAATTTCTCTCTGTATTACCGCCTCTTCCAACTGGGCATACAAACTTCTACTTAACTCAAAAATATTCCCAGAGTTTCCCCTGGTTACTTGCCTACTCTAAAATTCATCCTACGCTATCTTAGTGCAGTCGCATTCTAGAGCCGTAGTGGAAACTCTTGCTCTGTTTACGATTTCAAAAATTGCCTCAAAGGGTAAAATTCGACACTGGTTCAAGTGTGCCTCCAAAGGTAAATTTTGGCACTGAGTGAAGGTGGATTTCGAAATCGGCTGCAACTATCAATGTTGAATTTCTGGAAAAACTCTCACGTGTTGAGTGGTCCTGCTTCTGCGCGCTTGCCAACAATGCTCCTGCATCATACTCCCCTTGAAAAAAAATCATGGACTCCTGTCCATGAGCTCCTCTACTGAATTTCCCTGCTTCTGGATAGAATCTTTGTTTTCCCAACTGGCATCTTCTATTGGGCATCCCTTTCGTTTGACCATATGCTCAAAAAAATTCTTCCTCCTGGTCTTCTTGCCAATCCTCTGATCCAGAATCTTCTCCATTTGTAACTTCTTTGCCACAGACATCTGCTTCTCCCACTGAATCTTTCCTTGATCTTCTGATCCTTCTATGTCGTATTTCCTGTAAGGGCACAGGTCTGAGACATTGAATATGGGTGAAATGCCCACACCATCTAGCAACTCGATCTCAAAGGCGTTTGCATCAAACTTCCTCAAGATCTTACAGGGTCCTATCTTCTTCATCTTCAATTTGTTATATGTTCCCCTAGGGAACATTTCCTTCCTGAGATGTGCTAAAACCTAATCTCCTACTTTAAATTGAAGTTCCCTGTGATGTTGATCAACTCTGTGGTTGTATTTCTGGTTAGAACTCTGTAATTGTTCTTTGATATGACTATGGAGTTTCTGCATTTCAACAACAAAATCCTCTGCTCCAACACTTTTAATCTCTCCCTGTTCCAAGTCTCTCAACTCAGACACTCCCCTGGGTTGCATTCCATAGAGTATTTGGAATGGACTCCTTCCAGTGCTCCTGTTTGGTGAGTCATTGTATGCAAATTCTGCTTGTGGAAAAATCTGATCCCACTGGTTATGGTGTTCAGTAACTAGACTCCTTAATAAATTCCCCAAACTTCTATTTACCACTTCAGTCTGCCCATTTGTTTGAGGGTGATAAGATGAGTTGAAGGAAAAATTCGTCCCCATATTCTTCCACAGTGTCCTCCAAAAGTGACCAACAAATTTTGTGTCTCTGTCTGAGACAATGCTCCTGGGTAGACCGTGAAGTCTCACAACTTCTCTGAAAAACAGATTTGCAACATGTGTTGCATCACTGGTCTTCTGGCATGGGATGAAATGTGCCATCTTTGAAAACCTATCCACCACCAAAAATATGGAATTGAATCCCCTTTGTGTTCTTGGCAATCCCAAAATGAAATCCATGCTTATTGCATCCCAAGGCCTCTCTGGTATTGGCAATGATTGATACAATCCAGTGTTCTATATTTTCCCCTTTGCATATTGGCAGATTCTACATCTGTTCACAAACTTTATCACTTATGTTCTCATACCTGGCCAATAGTATGAACTGATCAACTGTGCAAAATTTTTATCATGGACGAAATGTCCAGCCAATCCTCCACTATGCTTCTCCTTCAGAAGATTGTCCCTCATTGAGCATTTTGGTATGCACAATTGATTTCCTCTGAACAACAATCCTTCCTGAACCATATACTCTATCCACTGACTTCTATCTCTCAGTACAGGGCTTGTACATGCTTCATAGGCCTCCTTGAAATCTGTATCATCACAATACATATCCTTAAGGTGTTCAAACCCCAAGGTCTCCACCTGGAATTCTTGCAGAATTAAACATCTCCTGCTTAACGCATCAACAACTTTGTTAGCATTCCCAACAATATGTTTATGAAAAAAGTAAAATTTTTCATAAATTCAACCCATTTTGCATGCCTCTGATTCAGTTTTTCTTGTCGGGTTATGAATTGTAAAGCTTGGTTATCCCTGTACAAGACAAACTCTTGCGGGACAAGATAATGCCTCCATTTCTTCAATGCTTGAATTATGGCATAGAAATCCTTGTCATATGTGGAGTATTTCCTTTTAGTCTCATTCAACTTCTCACTAAAATAGGCAACAAGTATGTTATCCTGACTCAAAACTTCTCCTATTGCAACTCCACTTGCGTCACATCTTACCTTAAATGTCTTCCCAAAATTCAGCAAGACCAGAATTGGTCATTCCGTCATCTTCTCCTTTAATATATTGAAGCTCTTTTCGGCCTCCTCTATCCATTTAAAAGACTTGTGTCACTTCTTTACTGTAACCATCATGGGTGCACAAATCCCACTGAAGTCTCTAATGAAATTCCTATAAAAGCTCGCTAATCCATGGAAGCTCCTTACCTCAAACATGCTTCTTGGTGATGGTCATTCTCTGATCACTTTCACCTTCTCTGGATCCATCTTCAGTTCATTCGAAGAGATCACGAAACCCAAATAAATGAGTTATGTCTTCATAAAAGGGGACTTCTTCAAATTGATCAACAACTTCTCCTGTTGTATCCTCCTCATCACTAGCGTTAGGTGCCTCAAATTCTCCTTCTTAGTCCTGCTAAAGATCAGTATATCGTTCAGATATACAACCACAAACTTACCAATGAAATCTTTCAAAATTTCTTTCATCAACCTCTTAAAAGTACTCGGGGAATTTGTTAGGCCAAATGGCATAACCAAACACTCGTATAGACCTTCATTCATCTTAAAGGTTGTTTTCCATTCATCAGCTTCTCTCATTCTAATCTGATGATATCCACTTTTTAGATCTATCTTAGAAAATAAATTTGCTCCACTTAAGAAATCCATTAAATCATCCATCCTTGGTAAGGGAAATCTATACCTGATGGTGATCTTGTTGATGGCTCTCGAGTCTGTGCACATTCTCAATCCTCCATCTTTCTTTGGGCTCAACATAGTTGGTACTATGCATGGGCTCAAACTTTCTCTGACCAAACACTTATCCACCAATTCTTGGACTTGGTTCTTCACCTCCTCATTTTCTCGAGGTGTTAATCTGTACACTGCCTTGTTCTACAGGCTTTCTCCTGGTATCAAGTCGATATGATGATTGATACTCCTGATGGGTGGCAATGAGTTTGGCAGCTCATCCACCACTATATCAAAAAAATTATCCAACAACTCCTGAACTTCTTCAGGCAAATCATCCATTGATGTACTCATAAGGATGACTCTGGGCTTCCTGACCACAACAAAATGCATCTCCTGTTCTTCCTTGACTTCTTTCAGGAGATCCTTGCCACTCATGAGAAGTATTGTTTTGCTGGCTTCCTCTTTCGCTCTCTTCTCCTCCATTGGCAGCAACATATGCATCCTACCATTCTTCTCCAATGTATATGTATTCTTCCTTCCATCATGAATGACATTTCTGTCAAACTGCCATGGTCTTCCCAACAAAATGTGGCATACGTCCATGGGAATTACATCACATAGGATTTCATCTTTATATCCTCCTATTTTAAATTCAACCAAACATTGTTTAGCGATCGTTACCTGGTGTCCTTTTTGCATCCATGAGACTCTGTATGGCCTTGGATGTGCAGTTGTCTTCAACTCCAATTTCTCCACCATCTCTGTGGATACTAGGTTGTCAGTACTCCCACTGTTAATGATCACCTTTCATACTTTGTCCTTAGTCTTGCAAGCTATCCTGAAGATATTGTTTCTCTGCACTGGATTCTCAATTTCTGCCTCTGGTTTTAAGAGAACTTTTCTCAACATTAGGGATGCTCCATCCTTTGCTCCTTCTGCTTCAACATCTCTTCACAGTGCTTCTGAAATGTAAGCTTCTTCTCCTTCCTTCTTCTTCTCGGGACATTCCCAAGACATGTTCCCTATCTTTCCACAGTTATAACACCTTACTTCTCCTCTGCCTCTTCCTCTAGAAGAGTTTCTTCCACCACTCTGTCTCCCTTGTGAACTTCCTCCTCGTTCTGAGTGATTGTGTGGTTTCTCAACCTCTTCCTTAGACTGATGTGCTCTGTCACAGTTAAATCCCTTTCTTTTTCTTAGGACTGAGCCTTTACCTCTTCCTCGTTGGTTATGTTTTCTGTCCAGCTTCTCCTCTGCCTTCAGCGCAAACTGATAAGCATCTTCCACATTCCTCACTGACATCATGCTAATCTCGTCCTAGATTTCATATCTCAAGCCATTTATATATCTGGCAACTCTTTCTTCATCTCTCTCCCTTTGTCCAGTTCTGATGTTCATCCAGTAGAACTCCTCGGTGAACTCTTTGACTATCATGGATTTCTATCTCAGGTTTTATAGCTTCTTGAACAAATTGATTTGGTAGTATTTGGGTATGAACTTAGCCTTTAGTTTGGCTACCATCCTGTCCCAACTCTTTATCCTTTGTTTGCCTTTACTTCTCCTCTCAGCCTGTAGTTCGTCCCACCACAGTGTTGCATGCCCTTTTATCCTGGTGACTGCCTGCTTCACCTTCTTCTCCTCATTGACATCTTCATAGTATAAGTGTTTGTCCATGGACCTTATCCAATCCAACAATTCTCCAGCATCTAGATTTCCCTCATACATGGGGACCTCTATCTTAGCTCTGCCTCCCAATCTGGAAAATGCTCTCAACAAATGTTCTTCTACAACATCCTCTCCTACAGCTTCTTCAACCTCAACCTCTTCACTTTCTGCATCACTGACATTCCCAATGTACGGTGCTCTTCTCTGTGCTACTTCTATTGTTTCCAATCGGGCGTGAAGCTCTCGCATCTCCCTCTCTACAACACGGTTGGCTAAAGGCAGATCTCGTCTTCTTGGCAGAATTATGTCGACTATCTGTCACACACAGAGTACAACTCTGATTTCTTTGTCTCCTTATTTTCCTCCTTCACCTGAAGTCTACAAAAAAAAAACTTAGGCTCTTATACCACCCGATGGAGACCCCCTATCCCTCTTAAGGGCTACGTGACCTCTCGGTTAGGATCTTCTAGTTCCGGAGCCCCACAAATTCAAATGAACACACAGGTTTCCCCACAAATTCTCATTTGACATTTCCAAGCACCAAGCGTGAGCTCCCATAGTACACGACCAAGAGACGTGACAACACCCTTATCCTTCCTGCCTTTCACTATTTCACGATTCGAGGTTTGGGAGACAAGGACCTCTGTCCTTCCAACTTGTGATAACCGAGATTGCAATGTGGGCTAACAATCCAGATCTTCTTGTGATCGACGGTTCAGGTCGAATCACGATCTCACGACTCGGGGGTTTGAAGCTCAAAGAACTCTGCTTTCTAGCTCGTGATATCTGAGTTTACGAAATGGATCGACCTTGCGTTTTTGTGATATCGCAACTTAGTGTTTTGAAGTGAAAAGAACTCTGCCTCCCAGCTAGTGATACCTGAGTTCACGAAATGGACCAACCTCATTGTTTCACGATCTCATGACTCGGGGTTTTGAAGCGCAAAGAACTCCACCTCCCAGCTAGTGATACCTAAGTTTGCGAAATGGACCGACCTTGTTGTTTCACGATCTCGCAACTTAGGGTTTTGAAGTGAAAATAACTCCTTCTCCTAGCTAGTGATACCCGATTTTTCGAAATGGACTGACGGTCTAGATCTATCTGAGATCAATGGTCACTATTCCTCCTGAGCTTTGGGCGTCAAGAAGCCCTCACTGCTAACCTCCTTGCAGTTCCACCTTATCCAATGATTTGCGGGGTTTCATCATTTCTCCTCGAGGACTCTCCACCATCCGTTTAGATCTTTGAGATCTCCCCTCCTGGATCTACGCAGGGTTAAAGCTTGCTCTCCTGCCTCAAATTTGACGGTGGGATTCTTCACCGCGATCCAATGCTCAATGGAGTTCTTCCTCATGAGATTTTACTTGCTTCAGACTTAGAATATTTTCTAAGTCTTCAAAGACTCTGGCTTCAATTCTTCGAGGGAATGAGTTCCTGGATCTCGATAACACTTTCCGAAGTGTTGTTCCTCCTAAGCTTTGTTTGGTTTAGACTTCGATTTCTCGTGCACTCCTCGCGTTTGAGGGATTTCGATAACTCAAATCCACGATATTTCTCGCTGATAAATTCCTCATGATTTCCTTACATTCCTCTCTAGCTCGATGCACACCTTGCAAAGCTTCCAATGAAGAGAAACAATTGAAACTAGAAAAACTCATAGTTCCATCCACTTGTTCATGAAAACAGAAATGACAGGAAAACACACATAGTCCACACACCATACATTTGGATCAATTTTCCTTCTGTTATATTCACAAGTGGCCAATGCCTACATTATACATTCAAAATTACAGTAGCTCAAAAAACTGAGATCTCCTACTAACTCACAGTTCTCTCTTACAACTAATTTCTCTCTGTATTACCGCCTCTTCCAACTAGGCGTACAAACTTCCACTTAACTCAAAAATATTCCTAGGGTTTCCCCTGGCTACTTGCCTACTCTAAAATTCATCCTACGCTATCTTAGTGCAGTCGTATTCCAGAGCCGTAGTTGAAACTCCTGATCTGTTTACGATTTCAAAACTTGCCTCAAAGGGTAAAATTCGGCACTGGTTCAAGTGTGCCTCCAAAGGTAAATTCTGGCACTGAGTGAAGGTGGATTTCCAAATCAGCTGCAACTGTCAACGTTGAATTTCTGGACGAACTCTCACATGTTGAGTGGTCCTTCCTCTGCACGCTTGCCAACGATGCTCCTGCATCAGCTACACACAGTCGAGTCTTGGTGCACGGTCTCGACCCCATTGCCAGCCACAATGAGGGAACGCGCAAGGATTCCTTTCAGAAGAGATGCCAAGTATGGAAGTAGTGGTATCTTTGATTAATATAATGGTAATAATTAGAATATCTATATTTTCCTTCTTTTTTTTAAAATTTTGGATAGCTTCTTTGAGAATGCGTTGGCATATTCTTTGTTTCGTAAGATTGAATCAACTTAATCTGTGACACTGGATGTACCCACCGTGGATATGTATACAAGGATGTAGATATTTCGCTCATATTCAGATTTGGAAAGTTACAAACCATTTATGATAAAAAATGATTCTTGATGTGTTGTATACAATATTTGACCCGTGGTTCTCCCTTGGCACCATAATGTTGCTTCCTTGTGACTTGGTATTAAGAACTTGGCCTTGGTCACAGTGATTGGACTTATAGATGAGCTCAAGTTTAATATACTTGGAGATTGGAATTTTCACCTAACTTGTAGCACATTAGCTATGGACGTGTGGGAGCTTGGCATAAGTGCTTTATTTGGGGCGTGAGCTCGAGCTCGAGCTCTTGGTTGATGATTGGTATATTAATTATGATCTTAGTTGTGGCTTAGGTTGGACTTCTAGGTTCAAATTGGATATTGGATAAGAACATCCAATATTTTTTTTTGTTTACTTTTTATTTTTATTTTTTATAAGAGATTTATATTTCTATTAGAAGAAAGAAAACAGATAAATAAAAAGAACATTTTCTATTACTTAGAAGACAAAATTGGTATTGAATATATGTATATTTTCATCACTTTTCATAGTCCTCCATTATACTATGGAATTTATGTCATCTAAACCTTGTGTATATATTTTTTTAACTTTATTTTTCCTTTGCAGGTAAGGGTTCTTTCTTATAGTGAACGAGTTAAGTGGTTGGAACAAGAGGGACGAAGGTTGGAACATATAATGCGTTCTTTTCTCCCTTTTCTTTATGGGTTTCTCTAGATAATTCCCTTAATATTTATGGGTTTTTAGTATTTAGTCTTAAGAGTGAGTAGGCCATAGAGTCCAAGTTTTGAAACTTGGCTTTGATACCATTTGTAAGGACCAACCCTGGGATTCATAGCTGAAAGTAAAAATTGCAATCTGATACCATATGTAAATATTAATAGTAAATTAAATTGACAACAATTTCCATCAATTAAATTCTTATCTTTCATAGATTACAACATAATATCAATATTTATAACTTGATTAACAACAACACATAAAACTAGTAAAATACCTCTTGAAGATGTTGTCCTTTGAGTTGTTGAAATAGTTTTCTATCAAAAACTGAAACTGCCTGAAAATGTTTCCTCCCAGCCAGCTAGGAACAAAGCCTCTCCTTCTCCCTAGCTCCAGGAAATCATATTTCCTAGCCCCGGAGCCCAGAATCCTAGCAAAATCAATACCCTAGTAAAAATCCCCAAAGCAATTTTCCTTCCAGCTTCCTCTCTACTCCCTCCCAAAGAAATCACTACCATGAAGAGGTCATAATTCCTCACCTTCCATGGAAAACTACAATGGTGATATCACACCCTTGATACCATTAAAACCAAAATTTACAACTTATATCATAGGAATCAATCATAATTGAGGTTTACCCTCATGAGCATTATGGTATAAATCATGTGGCATTTTGCCCATGATTTTCACTGGAAAAATGAAATGTTTGGGGTCTGAAAAGGTCCATCATCGTTCGCTTCCTTCCACGTGACTGTTTCTCACTCGTCGTGTCATGCAAGTTTGCACCAAGCATTTAGCTCCACGTCACGCCTATGCATACGCTATGGGCTCGCCACCTATTGTTCCTGTATTTATCACAGAAGAAGATCTACATAACCTCGAGGCGTCAAAATTGACTCACAAAAGTCGTTGGAACCGTCTAAGAACAATTATGGGTGACTGGACTTGTCCTGATCCCGATGAAGGAAATTAATGAGAATGGGAGCGGTGGTTGAGACATCGTCTCAACACATAATTGGAAAGCCAGAAAGGATTGGCATATTTGAGCTCGTGTTTGACAGAGATATGCATGCGTAGTCTGATAGAGAAGGTCTAGATGGAAGAACTCACGTCTGACAACAGAAGATTGTCTGACAGAGCAGACATCGACTGAAAATTTTGAATGCAACAATATGATCACATTCCTAATGGTTGCAATAGTTCTGCTTATATATAGGTGGTTTTGATATTTTGTAATGGTCGATGGTTGAGCAATGCTCCCATTTTGTAAACTTTTGATGAAGAATACTCGTTCTCTGGTTATGTTTTTGTTTTTGAGACATTTTGGTTAATCTAAGTCAACTTTCTTACTCCATCTTATTTTCCTAAGATACTGAGAGAGTTCATGATTGACTGATTCACATGGATTGTTGTAACTGTATTATGATGAATGTTTGATTATAGTGATGTTATATTGTCTTTCACTTTCCTTGAAAATTCGAATTCAAGAGAATATTGTGTTTGAGTTTTTTCCTCCTTAGGCTACTAGAAGACCTGATGTCCATAGAAAACCTCTACACTTTCTCACCAAATTATTCCTCCTATTAACCTTTAATCCAACTTATTGACTGAAGTTGATACAAGACCTCAATTTCTTGTGCATGCTAGCCCAGATTTTTTGAGTTAGAATGTCATTATATTGAGTCTTATCCATTTGATCTCCTTAAAACTCATTTACATTTACTGTATAACTTATGGGTACTGGGCTTATCCTCATTACAGTCTGAGGGTTATTCCTAGTGCTAACATAAATGGCACCACTATCGAGGACAGATTTAAGCAGATTGAAGAGCTCCCTGGGAAGAACGACATAGATCCAACTCTTGATGGTAAACAAGAGAGGGATACATAAATTGACTGTAATCATCTACCTGACGATTCCACATCAGAGACTCCACTAGGGAGGATCCTATTGACAAAAATATGAAGGGAATGACTAGGTATTGTCTTATGAGCTTTCTTCATGAACGTCTGTTGTTCTTTATCAACTCAAGTTTTTTTCCCTTCACATATAAAGAGGATCATATGTTTCTTTGTTTATTCAATTGATCACATGCCTTCCTTTATATATCCATCCTTGGAAGAAGTAGACCTGCTTTCTTCCTATGTTGTAGATGTTGATATTATATCCTGAGCTCAACCTACTCATAGATATGAGCTTCATATTGAAACCCCTCCTAAAATCAATCACCCTTGCAACCCTGGGGAGGTTGAAACTGATCCACAACCTCCTCAAATCTCATTGCATCCTGTTGTTATTATTGAGACTTTCCATCAGTGTGCTAAGCCTCATATTCAACCCACTAGTTTTCAAACTAGAATCATCGACACGATGTTTAAACCTTTAAATCTTCCATATCATATTCATCCTTATCCTCTTGATTTCTTTAAGTAATTTCCTCATTTTTCTAGAGAGGATCATGTTACAGCTGAGAGGCATGTGGAGGCTTTCGAGAATTTTATTGATCAGTTTGAGATAGTTCATGAGGATGTTACCATGAGATTTTTTTCCAAATCCTTGTTAGGAGATGTTGTTGTATGGTTTAAGGGTTTGGGAGCTGAATCCATTGGTTCTCGAGTTGCGCTATACAATGTTTTTTTAAAGTGGTGGGGTGAGAACAAGTCCCTTGATTAGTATTGGGATGATTTTAATTCCTTGAGGAGAGGGGAAGAGGAAGCCTTGGATGTCTTCAACATGAGGTTTTATAGTGTTTATCATAGTATGCCTGTAGAGATCAGACCCACAGAGACTACTGCCATGGTTTACTATGTCATGGCTCAACATTCAGAGCTTGTCCTTCTCCTGAGAGAAAATAAATCTACATCTTTATCACAGTTATTCATGGATGTTGAGGAATTAGAGGAGAACCTTCAAGCTTGTGGAAGGATTCAAAGTTAGTATCATCTCAACTTTGAATGTAAGGAAGTTTTTACCTGTTGTCCCTATGAATAAAATAATGTGGATAATTTTGTCTTCGACACAGGTACCCATGAGCAACCCTGTCCTAATGAAAATCATGTGTATGAACAGATAGAAGCATCAGTTACTATTGTTCCTGAAATGGATATTTTTAACAGTTATATTCTTGATGAAATTAATGTTTTAAAGGTTAATCATATTGTTGGATTACTGAGAGGGGGGGGGGGGTGAATCAATAATAGTGCAATTATAATCCTTTTTATCCAAATTGATCCAAGTGTTATATCAAAGTAGTATTATTATCCAATAATGAAGAATAAGAAAAGAACAATCACACACATACATAGTACACCAATGTTTTATGTGGAAACCCAAATTGGGAGAAAACCACAGAATGCCTTTTCTTATATGTCTTGAAGAATTACATTCATTGGAAGTACCAAATTCCTTTGTTTTTCAATTGCAACTGGAAGGAGGCTCCAACCCCCTAGATTCTTAGACTACAACCTGATGGAATCTCCAAATCCCCAATTATCTGGCTACAACCATAAGGAGGATACAACCCCTTATGTTCTCTGGCTACAACCGAAAGCTGGCTACAACCACCTGTCCTTGCCCCATCCTGCCACCCTAAAGTAGAAGTAGAATGATGAAACCACTGTCAACCTATCACTGTGAGATATACCACTGTAAACTTGTACCAATAAATCTGAACCATGCATCAACCATGCATCAACCTGTACCTCAACTTGTAATCAACTTGTACCATAAACAAGTGCATCAACCATGCACCAACCTGTACCAAATAACCTGTAATCAACCTGTACCATAAAAAAGTACATCCAACCATGTACCAAGTATATACCAATCATGTGTCAACTACTCATCAACTATGACTCATCAATATGTACCAACATCATCAACTATACACCTCATGTATGTGCCAACTCATCAACTACTTGTCTCAACCATGTACTCAACA
>ML808915.1:0-19711 GCA_009831015.1 Picea engelmannii | reverse complement strand
TCATCTTGTACTTGAACATTTAAGTGGGGTAAAAGGAGGTTGCCCCCTCGAAGAGTCTTATTATCTAAAATTATCTCTTTTTCAAGGCGTTGAGTACTTTTCCTGAGGTTTTTATATGCTATATTGATGTTTGGTTCTTAACAGAATACATGCATCATAAAGGATACTTTCTTCACAAGCTTGAACCATCTTGCATTTTGGATCAATGGACTTGCATTTCTTTGTTTCTCCAAAGGTTGGGAATTGATCTTTCTAAGAGTCTCGATGATTGGTTAGGGATTTTCATAAGATGTTATTTTGAGGAGGCCATTTGGCCTATTGGATCCTTTGAAATATTTTCTTTCATGGAGGCCTAATGGTCCATGTAAGCCTTTTGAAATATGATCCTTTGAAAGAGGCACAATGGCCTTGACTTTTGAAGGGTTAGCACTTATTTCAAATAGGTCTAATGGATTTTCCATTAGGTAGATTATTAAAAAGGGACCAATGCCTTTTCCATTGTGTGGATCATTCAAATCAAGTTGATGGCCTGATAGAGATGATTTGAAATGAATTGATGGAGAAAAAAGGTCATTGTGTGTTGTATTGACCCATAAAATAAGGTTCGATTTGAAGGAAAACGAAATAAATAGAAATACAAATGATTAGGGATAATGAATATAAATGCCTCACTCCCTCAATAGGATTACAAAGGGGGATGGGTACATGACATAGTGGTATCCGAGATCATGTTATAGAATTGGGGATACTATGGTCAAGAAATTCAAATGATCAAGCATTTGAAAGGAAAAGTTATAGCACTAACCAATATGGGTATAAATCAAGAATGAACATAAATTTTATAATGATATTTTGCTGACACTATTAAGCTAACAAGTTGTTTTACATAGTGATAGTTGAGTACTAAGGTTCCTATCGTAAAGTGTAATAGTAATATAGAGTTTCAGTCTTGCTAGACTAAGTATATTGTCATCATCAAGGATGGATAAAAACCTTATGATTATAAAGTATAAACCAAAAGTGAAAATGTGCATGGGATAAAAGTAGAGACTAAATCCAATGGGCATAGAAATCAAGAGAACCCTATGTACATTGCAGATACCATGTGAATATTGAGGGTATATATTCAAATATGTTTATTAGATGATGACACGTTAATTAAAGATTAAGAAAACTAGAACCATTTGAATGTTTCCATGTTGTAGAGTTTGATAGAAATACAAATGCAAGTGCATCATGGACATAATTAAAACAATGCTGGTAGGAGTAGGGATATATCCAAGAGTTTCTCTTATAAGTGATACCAAAGTACCAAAGTAAATACCTCCATTGATGGAACTCATACACTAACAACACCCTCTAAAAATAATTCATCTTCCTTTGAATATTCATGGAGCAATTCAAAATCCTATTCTTATAAGTAGGGAAAAATGAATTCTTTTATAGATAGCTTGTCAGGAAAATTTTGGAAAGAAAAAGCACCTACTTTTGATGGTGAGGTAAATTTTGTTTAGGAATATGAGGTGTTGGGCCCAAGAAATGATCACTTTTATGAAGGTTATTATGCACTTTTACCACATGTACATATGTGTTTTTCATCTTTTGAAGGAGCGTTTGAAGAATTTTATGATAAAACAATATGATCGACATAAGGTACATATGATTCATGTTTAATGATTGTATCAAGCATAATTTATCACGTTTTCATGCTTCCAAGGATCTGAGTCACATTTTTTGATGTTATAGAGAGAAAATGCACTATGTTTATGCTTCCAGCACTCAATCCGGCACTCATTCCAACACTCGTTCTGGTACCCGATCCGACACTCCTTCCAGCACTGCGTATTGCACAAAAATGGAGGGAGACTTGGCGGTTATGGTATTGGAAACCAGTGATGGGCGAATTGGGAACATGGGTTTTGTTCATCCTTATCCCCTCCAACTATTGAACTCTCGACAACTAGATTTTGGGTTGTTATGGTGGGTGATTATTGGCTTGCTCTGTTTCGACAATTAAGGCACCATTAATGAAATTTGCCAATTTTTGAAGTGGTTCAAACCTCCTGTGATCGACCACTTGTTTTGTAAACATTATAAATACCACCGTGGTGGTCATATAATTGTTAAGAAGTAGAATAAGTAGTGTGTTAGAGCCAAAAACAATTTTGGCTCTGTTTTTGCATTTTTCAATTGCCAGAATTGTATAAGACTGTGTTTTTCAAGTTTTAATGGTGAAATCATTTTGCTGAGTTCGTGGTGTGCATTTGAGAAGTAACCATAACTTGATGGGGGGGGCACCAACAATCTGGTAACTATCTTTGTGTTGTTCGTGCATTTTATGATTTAATTGTTTTCTTTATTTTTATGTACATGCATATTTTCCATTGTGTTAATTAGTTTTTTGTAGTTTAATTGTTTTGATTCTCTTTTGCAGGTTAGAACGATGAGATGTGTTAACATGTATTGATCTTGTAGATTAGGAACAGATTTGCAAATCCCCAGACTAACCCCATGTGTAGTTAGATATTGGATTACATATTTATTTATGATTTTAGAATTAAGTTTAAAACAGAGTTTTAATTAGAATAGAACAACATTTTTATTTTGAGCTTTCTTCGACAAGGATTTTATGGATGGATAGAGTTAATTTCAGTTTTTAATGATAGATTGCTTATTTCGGTTTTATATAGATTTTGCTTACTTAGTTGTTGGTTAATGTAGTTGTTAGTTTATTTTTTAATGTCATGTCTTGATTTCTGTTTTTAATCATTTATTTATTGCAGTTTGAATTGTTAGAATAGATATAGTATAGTTTTCATTTTATGTAATTTCCTTTCTAGAATTAAATTGCAATTATATTTCTTAGTTAATGGTTGAATCTAGTTTTGCTTACATAGTATAGAAGTACAATGATGATCTCGTTATATTGTTGATGGTTAATAAATATGCAGGGTAATTGACGAATTTCAGTAATGGTTAAATTCTCATTGGATTGTTTAATCCATACCTTTCACTTTGCTATTGAGATTAGTGTTGAGTTTATACCGCTTGAATTGTCCTTTGTTGTCAAGTGTCGTCGAGATATTATCTGACACCGGAGACATCTCACACAACCACCAACATTATATTTGAATTGTCATAGGTTAAAAGATAGTTTTCCTGTTTTCATAGATTAAAGATAGTTTCTTGCTTTCACAGATTACAAAAGATAGTTTTCCTGCTTTCATAAATATAGTTTTATTGTTGTTGTAGGATAGATAGACTTTGCTTTGATAGATTAGATAGTAGTTTTCTTATTATAGATTAAGCATTAGTTGGTAGGTATTCTTTCTTTCAATAAAATAGATTTCCTGAACATGCATTAGAAATAGTTTTGCATTGAGCATTTAGTCCAGTTGCCTCTTAGATTTCCTTTCACGCATTAGAAATAGTTTTTCATTGAGCATTTAGTCCACTTGCCTCTTAGGCTAGATAGTTGTTCAATGAGAAGTTTTTACTTTCAGTAGTTAGTTGCCTTTGCTTACTTGTCTATTTTCTTTAGTAGGTTAGATAGTCGTCTTTCTCTTTAGTAGGTTAGTTAGGTGTCTTTACTTACTTATCTATTGCTTTAGTAGGTTAGTTAGGTGTCTTTGCTTGCTTGTCTATTTGATTTAATAGGTTAGATAGGTGTTTTTGCTTGCTTGCTTATTTCTTTTCTTTCATAGGGTAGTTGATCATTGAATATAGGTTGGCAAGTTAAAATAGTTTTCTTTTGTCATTTGCTTATTGATATTCTTAGATAGTTTCTTTTTCTTATTGTTATGAACTAGTTTGCTTCAAGTAGGGTTTTTACCTGTTTTCTTAGAACTATCCATCGATCCTTGGCCCAAAAGTACTTAAGTTACATAGTTTTACTTTTCTTAGTAGGGTTTGCTCATTAGATAGGTTTGCTTGAGTAGATTAGCCTTAGATAGCTACCTTCCTTAGTTAGGGTACACTCCTACCAGCCCTTCTGCCTTTGGCATATATTTTTCTACAACTCTAAGTTTACTTACCCTGGGTTGAAAATTTAATTGAGGGTTTTTAGTGTGTTTTTAGTGCATATATAACACCCATCATGAGACATGAATTATTGAGATAAGGATGTATTTCCAAGTCCATGATGACTTAGGGAACATGAAATCCAAAGTGTTCATATTCAATTTGAATGGAAGAGCATCAATTTGGTGGGAACATCACAAAGAAATTAAGCTAACTAGTGTAAGAAATATTTATTGGAAGCAGTTTAAGAATTATTTTTAGTAAAAGAATCTCTCATGCCAATAATATGATGATAAAATTAAATAATTCCATGAGCTACAAATGGGACACATGAAGATAGATGAATATGTGAATAAATTCTTGTATTTTTAGAGATATGTCAAGTACATTTGAGATAAAAAGATAAAGATACAATGTCTACTAACTAGATACCTCAATCATACAATGAAAAAATAGTTTTTGATGAACCAAAAACCTTGAATGCGGCCTTTATAGAGGAAAATTATTTCTATGATCATAATAAAACAAGCTAGAGGTTCATAAGGCATTGAAGGAAAAAAAGAAGAAGAATCTTGACCATAGAAAGAAAAGGTCCAAGCCATTTCCTTATAAAATCAATCAAATAATTTTCTATGGAATTAACCCACATAGGGTGGAACTAAGATAGATAATTCAATGGGAAACAAGCCAAGAATGGACATTCAATTTTGGAGATGTGGAGAATATAATGTGCCAAGAAATTATCCATGTCAAAAGGATAACACTAGGAATGTTCATAACATTCAAGAATATATAATAGTTGATGATCTATAAAGGACTATTCCTAAAATTGATGTTGGACTGGAAAACCACCAATCAAATCATCATTCAACAGTGGTCAAAGTTGAAGGTAAGATTGCTAAGAAGTCCCTTTCTATTTTGATTGACCTAGGATGTAGTCATAGTTATGTTACTCCCAAAATTGTTGAATCATGTGCACTTGAGAAGTGCAAGCATAGTGAGTAATGTCTAGTTCAATTAGCCACTAAAACCAAGAGAAAATTTAGTGAACTAGTGGTGAGATGTCCACTAGATCTAAATAGATTGTACTTATGGGTAAATTTCAACATTTTCCCACTTGGCTCATATGATTTTCTTATTGGTATGGATTGGTTGAAAACATATCGATTTAATCTTGATTGATACAACAAGAAACTTGATTACATTGATGAATATGGAAACTCAAGGTAGTGAGAGGTATTTTGAAGGCTATCCCTATAAGACATATTTCATCCTTATAGTTGAAAAAGTGATTTTGAAAGGGACACTAGTTGTATGAATCCCATGTTTTGGAACCAATAGAGGACAAGGGTCCAAAACCTAAAGAATATATGGCATTGGAAGAAATATTTCTAAAGGAGGTACTAGGGCTACCTCTAAACATGGATATTGATTTCTCAATTGACCTTGTGCATGGAGTTGCACCAATTTCTAAGTGTTATACTTTTTTTCCACCATAGGCCCTATAAGAAAGATAATGGATATAATGGGGCTGAAATAACACTTTTACCAAGGAAATTGCTCATGAAAATACATAAAAATCCTTGGTTGTGAATTTCCATGGAAGAAGAGTGGTTGGCCACAACTTCCTCAAAAATAAGTCATGGCCAGTCCTCAATTTCCCATACAAAACCCACAACCACCCCTTGGATATTTGAGACTTAGAGAGTTACAAGGAGACAAAGGAGACATGGATTGGAAAGAGTGCATTATTGTGAATGACTTGTATCCTCCTAGTTTTCATGCCATGAATCCTATCTTTGAGATCCTAAAAAAAATTATAAGAAGAGGCCAAATCTAGGGAATGGGGCATCACATCACAAGAGAAAAGAATCCTTACACTAGTGAACCAAAGTTGGATCCTTTAGTCTTAATCTTGTTGCATATTATTGAGTGTTGGGAATCAACACTAGTGTGACTAGAACCTAGGTGAGATATTTTCTTTCCCTCTTACCATGATACGATGAATGGTTATACTTATTCAAAAAAACAAGTTTGTGGCTAAGGAGAAAAGTTCTAGGTTTTGGAGCTAGGAGTATGGTAATTGCAACTCAAGGTATTCTCTAATTGTTGTAATTCATTTTACTTAATATAGATCCATATTCTTTCACCCCTGAAAATCCTTGTAACTCATTGATCTATTGTATTTTGAGTTTGATTTTGGTTGATCTAAATAGGCTTGAACAATTAGATTATATTTTCTTTCATGCAATTATTATTTGTGATATAATAAAGGTTTGAGGAAGGTTCTATTTGTATTTTATTGTACAGGTGAACAACTACAGTAGATTCATAGGAGATGGATCTAGAGGAGTTCAAAGGGATATGTTGTACAACTGACAGTTTAAGGTATGTTTCCTTTCCTTCATTACTTTGCATGTAATATTGTATGAATTTATTCTAGGAGAAATATAGAGTGTATATAAAGTTTCCCAAAATATAATCGATGAATCCATTGGGGAATATATCAAAGACCTCCTTCGAAATATCTCTTCCAATAGACACCAACTCATTATCTAGGAAGAAGATATAGAAACCAAATAATACCTAGGAACTTGGAGACATTGGTGGCAGGTTTGATCCAGGTGGATGTCGGTGGTCACTCACCTTTTCCAACTAGCTCAAAACAATTTTCTGGCAATATTGGTAATTTGCAATTTTAGTAGTTTTTAACTTCTTGGGCCATTTTGAGGGCCTAAATGAAGGTCTTTTGGGATTGAGCTTCCAACGATACCTTTCCAACGAGCTATATTGCACCCCAAATGGAGATCGTATGCCAAAGTTATGCCCCCGGGAAGTTTATACACCAAACTACCCAAAACAGGGTCCACAAAACCGTTGGCTTTTCATCTTCCGGGGTTAGGCTTTTGGATTTTCTTTATGATAAAAAGGCCTTTGGAGCCTCATTGTAAAATCATCTTCTGGAGAATGCGAGTAGCCATCACATATCTTCTAAGAGATAAGCTTCCACCATTCTAGCAAGTCTTTCACTCTATATTTTTATAGTCTTTGTACATTTTCGCTCATTAATAGAAAATTGTGTATTATTGTATCTTTGTGTTTATGGTTGCATCTTTGATACATTTCTATTATATTATTGGATATCTGAGATATCTCTGTACATTTCTTTATTATATCTCATCTCTCATTTCATGCCAAAAATAATCATGATCAGTGGTATCAGAGCATGCTGCTCTTGATCGTTTTTCAGTGCATGTCCCCGACGAGGCCTGAGTATAGAAATTTGGGTCTCGAGCTTGTCTCTCTTACGGAAAATCACTATCACACACCCAAGAAACCATCAATGGTGGAATAAAATAAAAATGAGAGAGAAGACAATTCTATCAATCCATTACTTGAGGAAGCTCTAACGAGACAGAGGGATGAAATGATGGAGAATTTTTCTCACGTCCTTCAATGCCTTTTGATAACATCAGGCGCATATTCATCAAGAGACCACTTTGGAGGCACCTCATCTTTCAAGGTACAGGTTAATTTTGATATTCCTATATTTGAAGGTCCGATAGATGCGGATGCCCTAAACAAATGGTTAAATCTGTTAGAAGGTTATTTCTCTCTTCACAATTTTTTCGACAAAAAAAATATCATCTTCGCACTCCTTAAGGCTCTCTCCCATGTCAAAAATTGGTGGGAAACTTAATAGGATAAAAGTTCCATAGGGGATTTTGGAATATATGGGGTCGATCCCACTTTGGATTTTTTTTTGGATGCAGTAAAGGAACAATATTACCCTGTTGGAAACTGTGAGGACCAATACATGAGATGAACCACATTGCGGCAAGAGAGGGGCCAAGTAGTTCCATAGTTCACCAATACCTTCCATACCTTATGCACCAAGTTGGGTATCCAAGACTCTAAACGAAATTTGGTTCTGAAATACCGTGGGGCTCTACACAGATACATCCAAACTCGAATGGACTTTCTGGACATCTCATCACTCGGTATTGCTTATCGATATGTTGTTAAAATCGAGTAGAAATTTAAGCACTAGAAAAAATGGGATTTCAGGTCTGCAAATACGCAATAACCAAAGTATGATAAAGACGACCCTAAAAAACAACCTCTATAAAACTAGTCCAAGCCACAGGAAAATAAGGGCCATGGAAAGACGGAGAAGGACACTAGAAAATGGTGTGATATCCACAAAATCCCCTGGAGAAACACTGATGAATGTTGCTCAAAATAGTCATTGGTGGTTGAGATCAAAGACAAGGAGCCGAACCCTGATTCATAATCTGATTCTGAAAATATTGGTAAAAGACAGATCATCGACGCATAGCCCACTTCTATTGTCACGACCGCAATAATTCAACCAAAAGAACCAACAGATCCTGAACAGGGGGAGGTCCTTTTTCATTCACAAATGTGGGTAAAGGGGACCCCGCCGCATTTTATTGTTGTTAACGGAATCCAGAAGAACCTCATCTCAACATAGGTCATCAAATAGTAGGGATTGTCGACAACACCATACCTACAACCATACAACATAGGGTGGCTTCACTAGGGATGAGATCTTCGTGTCATCCAATAGTGTCGATTGTCATACGACATCCAACCCTTCAAGGATGAGGTATTATGTGATATTTCCCCACTGGATGTCTGTGATGTTCTCTTGGGCCAACCATATATGTGGAAGTTCCATGTTGTTTATGAGTCTCGACCTTGTAGTGTCATTGTTTCTCTGGGGGGTCATCTCTACAGAATACCAGAGTTAGTTCCAACTATTTTCACACCTAAACAATACCACAAATTAGTATCTCATACTACAAAATTTGACTTCTTCATAATCTATTCAAAAGGTGAACATAAGGATACAACAACCACTACAGCCTCATCCCAAGCACCTTCTATCCAATATAAGCAGGTTGACAATATTGTAACAAAGTGTAAAGATTCCTTCTACACACAGGCATCTCATGTATCCAGACTGGTTAAAAATTTCCAACCCTTCCATCCACAGGTTTGTGACAACCTTCAATAAGCTAAGCAACACAACTTCTCCAACAAGGCAAGCAACTCATCAAGATGAAGATTCAACAAACACTTTTCCCTCTCCCACGGGAACTCAACGCAATGGATACCATTGCTTCCTAATGAGGGAGGATTGATATAGGTGGATATTGGTGGCCACCCACCTTTTCCAACTGACTCAAAACAATTTTTTGGCAATTTTGGTAATTTACTATTTTTAGCAGTTTTTAACTTCTTGGGCCATTTTGAGGGCCTAAATGAAGATTTTTTGGGATATAAATTCTCAATTATAACCAAAGGCTCTTATTTAGCCCCAAAAATGAATATCCTCAACGATACCTTTCCAACGATCTATCGTGCACCCCAAACTAAGATCGTATGCCAAAGTTATGCCCCCAGGAAATTGATACACCAAATTACCCAAAACGGGGTCCACATAACTGTTGGCTTTTCATCTTCCGGGGTTAGGGTTTTGGATTTTCTTTATGATAAAAATGCCTTTGGAGCCTGATTGTAAAATCATCTTCTGGTGAATGTGAGTAGCCATCACATATCTTCTCAGAGATAAGTTGCCACCATTCTAGCGAGTCTTTCACTCTATATTTTTATAGTCTTTGTACATTTTCGCTCATTAATAGAAAATTGTGTATTACTGTATCTTTGTGTTTATAGTTGCATCTCTGATACATTTCTATTATATTATTGGATATCCGAGATATCTCTGTACATTTCTTTATTATATCTCCACTCTCATTTAGTGTGGACAATAATCTGGATCAAGGTTTCCTTGTGATTGATAGTGGTTTTACAACATCGACCCCTATTTGATTGATTCTACAAGTGTTCTACATTATATCCTCTATTCACACTCGCAACAATGTACTATGTATCTTTGGGTCCATTTTTGTTAATTGTGGGTCCCCTCACATATATTAATGATATTCATTAATGATTGATAATCATATAGTTTTTACCATGTTCGTCATCATCTCATTTATTCACAGGATGTAGAGTCATACAATCGACGGGGTTGGATTGAATTCCTTGGGATAGGGGCATTCTCCATCAATGCTACCCTTCCCAAGATGAAAAATACTATATCACTACTGGCTAAGTACTTTGAAGATCACATTAACACTCTCATTTGTGTTATATTTCTTCTTGATCTATATTGTGAAATAGATCCACATCGTATTTACTCATGGCTATGATTTCTTTGTGGCATGGATACACCATGTACTTTTTCATGCCCATGGTATTTAATATTGTTTCATGTATCTGTAATGTATTGTGTTGGTGTCCATGCTTTTTAATACATCCAAGCATGGGTATGTCTACCTTGGGGATGACCTATATATATAATTGGTTTATTTTTGCTTGCAATTACTTCCTAACTCCTTGATCTACCAAACTAGTCCTTATTCCACTCAGCGCCATGTCTTTTGTAATGAATGTTTTCCATCAATTCCTATTTTGACCTGATTAATTAAGGGACATCTATTATACTTGTATTTTCAACCATAGGCCTTGCAAGGAAGCTATTGGATGTAATGGAGATGAAATCACACGTGTACCAAGGAAATTTCTCATGAAAAGCCATAAAAATCCTTGGCCATGCTTTTCTATAGAAGAAGAGTGGTTTATCATGGATTTCTCATAGATAAGTCGTAACTGGTTGTAGGTTTCCCATACAAAACCCATGGCCACACCTTGGATCTTCAAGAAATAAATATTTCTATGGAGATCAATGAGAGATGGGTTGGAAAGAGTGCATTATTTTGCATGGAACTTTTTCATCACTTGTATTTTCCTAGTTCACATGCCATGAAGCCTATATCCAAGATCCCCCAAGAATCTATAAGAAGAGGATGGAGCATCACATCACAAGAGAAATTTTTCCTTACACTAGTGCATCAAAGAAATATCCTTTAGTATTATGCTTGTTGAATATTGTTTAATGTTAGGGATCGACACTAATGTGACTAGAACCTAGGTGAGAGCTTTCCTTATCCTCTTACTATGATACAATGTATGGTTATACTTCTTCAACAAAGCAAGTTTATGCATAAGGAGAAAAGTTCTAGGTTTTAAAGCTAGGAGTGTGGTAATTAGAAATCAAGGTGTTCTTTATTTGTTGTAACTCATTTTGCTTAATACAAATCCATATTATCCATGCCCCCCATAACAAAATAAAAAAATCCTTGTAACTCATTGATCTATTGTATTTTGAGTTTGGTTTTGGTTGATCTAAATAGGCTTGATCTATTAGATTAGAGTTTCTTTCATGCAATTCTTATTTGAGATATCATAAAGGTTTCAAGAATTTTCTATGTGTCTTTTGTTGTGCAAGTGAATATCTAGAGAAAATTTGTAGGATCTAGATATAGAGGAGTTAAAAGGGATAAATTGTACAACCAATAATTAAACGTATGTTTCCTTTCCTTCCTTTCTTTGCATGTAAGATTCTATGAATTTATTCTAGGAGAAAGTTATAGTGGTCTATCCCTAATATGCAGATGGACTTAATCCATCTAATGAGGGAATTTATTTATCTGTAGACAAATATTCCTAAAACACTAAGGCTCCTTACAAAATGAGTACCCTAAATCTTATGGATCTAAAAACACAATTTCAATGGTTTCTAGAGAAAGGATACATTTAGCGAAGTCTGTCCCCATTGGAAGAATTAGTTATATTTGTGAAAACAACATTTGGAACTCGTGGGATATGTATTGATTACAAACAACTAAACAAAGTTACGGTGAAGAAAAAGTATCAATTTCCCCAAGTTAATGATCTATTTGACCAAATGAGAGGGGAGAAGGAATTTTCAAAAATTTATTTAAGCTCGAGATACCATCAAGTTAAAATAAAGGAAGAAAAAATTCACATTACATCCTTCAGAATGAGGTATGGTCACTATGTGCTTTTGGTGGTGCTATTCAATATCACCAATGCACCAACTACATTCACATGCCTCATGAATACTATCTTCAATAAATTCTTGGATAATTTTGTTCTTGTTTTCCTTGATGATATATTGGTTTATTCGAAGTCTAATGAAGAATATGAGAAGCATTTTCATATCATTTTGGAATTTTTGAGAGAACACACACTATATGGAAAACTTAGTAAGTGAAATTTCTATTAGAAGAAAATGTATTACTTGGGTCACATTATTTCATAGGGAGTATTTATGGATCCTAGAAAATATTAAGACCATAGTAAATTGGCCTACTTCAAAGAATGTGATAGAGGTTAGATATTTCATGGATTTTTATAGATATTATCAAATATTCAATGAAGTATTTTTTAATATTGCACACCCAGTAAATTATTTACAAAATAAAGGAAAGAAGTTCGAGTGGACCCAAAACTATGAGGAAAGCTTTCAACAATTGAAAAAACTCCTCACTAGTTCACCAATACTAAATATTGTAGATCAAGATATAGATTTTTTTGTGCGCACTCATGCATGTGGTGAAGCACTCGGTAGAGTTATCATGAAATATAACCATTTAGTGTGCTATGAGTCTGGGAAATTGAAGGATCATGACATAAATAAGTAACTTGTGATATGCAACGTGTTGTTGTAGTGTGTTCAATATGTGGTGACATTACTTGATGGGAAGAATTTTTTTGTAATGAAAAATCATAATGGATTAAAGTATCTATTTAACCAGCAAAACTTGAATAACAAGTAATCAAGGTAGTTCGAATTCCTTGGTGAGTCTAATTTATAAATAAATCACATAAAAGGGAAATAGAATAGAGTAGGAAAATGCACATGATGGACATGGTAGCTATCGACATTTTCAAACATGATTTGAAGAATAGAGTGACAGAGTCATGTGGCGCTAATGAGAATTATATACAAGCCAAAAGTGGATGACAACAAGAGAAACCATAAAACAAATATGAATTTTATTAATTAAGTGATGATGGAATTCTTGTTTAAAATAACTAAATGTATATTCCCAATTCGAAAAATTTGAGAACCATCATCATGGATGAGATCCATAAGGACCATATTCGTGGCACCCCAACTACCAAAAAATGATTGCTTTAATAAGGAAGAATTAATTTTGGCTTGAAATGAAAAATAATGTCATGAAATGCTACAATATGTATGGAGTATCAGTATGTCAAGGATGACCATCAACATCTACTAGCAAGTTTTCTACAACACCTGCCATTTCTAGAATGGAAATGGGAGGAAATAATAAAGTATTTTAATACAATATTACTGAAGACAATAAAGAAACATGATGTCATCATCATTGTGGTTGAAAAACTAAGTAAGGTCGCTCATTTTATTCCTATAAAGTATAATCATAAGGCAATGAACATTGTGAAAATTTTCATGAGAGAAATTTTCAGATTGCATGGACTGCTAATTGTATTGGATAGGGATTTGAAGTTTACTTTGAATGTTTGGAAATGAATTGTGAAGGCCTGGGAACCAATTTAAACACAAATATTTCTTACCATCTATAAGAAAATAGGAATATAGAGAGAGTAATTCAAGTACTTGAATGCATGCTTCACATGTATGTTATGGACAAACCATACAAGTGGGATGATTATTTACACCTTGTTGAATTTGCATATAACAACGAGAATCAGGCATCATTGAAAATGAGTATGTTTGATGCTATGTATGGTAAAAGAAGTAGAACGCCAGTGCATTGGGATAACATGGTGAACACAATTGTTCTTGGGATATAAATTCTCAAGGAAATGGAACAAGTGGTTGTTAGGATTAGGTATAATTTAAAGGTACCATGGGACACACACAAAATTTATGCAAATAAATGTAGGGTTCACAGAGAACTTAAACCTAGGAATCATGTTTACCTTAGTATTGAAACCAAGAAAGAGTTCCTTGAAGCTTGGGTGTTGTGTCATGTTGGCACTGTTAGAAAAACATGATAGTGAAGCAAGAAAATAAAAAAAAAGTGGAAATAAAACACATAAGATACACAATACTATAGAGACACAGATATATGTGGTTCACCCAGTGTGCGCTACGTCCACCAGAGAAATTTCCAGGTCCTTCCTTTTTTATTATCCAGCAAAAATGAAGGTGTTGGCATTGAAAGTCACCCTCAAATTGCAAGAGGATAAGCCCAGTACCCATCAGAGTTTTTGGTGGATGTTGGTTTTATTTGAGTGGAGGTCAATGGAAAAAAAACAATATATGGATGATTTTCAACACAGAACTGGACAAGAAATGCATAGGGAAGTGAGGACCACAACTAACTTCAGTCAATGAATTGAGTTTAAGTGTGAGCAGAGGGAATACTTAGTGAGAAATGTGAACAAGACTGCTGTGAGCATCAGGATTTCAAGCAGCATGGAGAAGAAAAACTTAGGCTCAAGATCACTCTTAAGCTCAAGATTTGGACACTAAAATATGTCCAAACAACACAGTCACAACAACACAATGATCAAACCTACATCACCTTGCAGTTACAACAACTTGATTGGATCCTTCATGCTCGAGGCATTCGATGTAAGAGGGAAATAGATAACAAGGGAGATGACTAAAACTGGTCACGATACCACTATAATCAAACCTACATTACAACAACATAACAAGTCGTGACTGGATCCTCCATGCTCGAGTGTTTTAGCATAATTTTTACAAAGAGATGAAAAGAGGTTGAATTCTATTAATCTGAAAGTCTCAAATTTGATACATAACCAGAGAACAATTTTGGCCTCCTAAGCATTACAAAATTGGGAGCTCTGCTCAACCAAGGACCTCCCTTCAAAATGACTCAAAACTACATATATATACTCAAAATATTTCTCCACTACAGCAAAGGCGTGCTCGAGCTTCTCGTCCATACATTGTGTCTTCTCGGCTAGACTGTGCATGCAGTCTTCTCTGCACACGCATCCTTCTGTCAGACGTAATTTTTTACCTCTGGACTTACCCTATTAGACTACCCATGCAAATTCTATGTTACACACAAGCTCATACTGTATGGGCTGAAAAACTGCCTCATGGTCAGACTTTTCTGACTTTCCATTCATGGGGGGAGATGATGTTTCAACCACCTCCCTTGCCTTCATAACTACTTCATCAAAATAGGGACAGGCAAGAGTCAACTCTGCACCTGGATAAATTGGATAAAATGCATATGGTGGGTTTTTAAACCCCTTTTCTCGCATTTTCTTTGCCCAGGGGCCAAATCCTTAGGGAAAACACCCCCTTTACAAAGACATGTGCTAAAATTAGGCTCCATGGGGGATATATTCCTCCCTGCGAGGCTCTAATATCTTCAGTAGTTTCAGTCACCTTCTACATTGGGCTATGGAGTCGAGCTTAAGAATGTTCTGTTGAGGACTATAGGCCGAAAAACACACTATTCTAAATGAAATCAAATACATGGGCTCCAAAGGAGCTTATTTATGTACATTCCTATACTAATTGATTTTTACATAGTGCTAGGTGAAAGAAAACTTCCACCATAGCCATTCAAGTAACTTCCTAAATGGAAGCTCATCTACTCTTTCAGTGATGAATAAAAAATGATGCAATCGTGATAGCATAATGATTACATCGTTTATCTTACTCCATATGGAAATGGTGGGATTAGAACTGGAGGATTCAAATCATGGAGTAAATGCAACTGCATGTACTCCCCCACATGTTCATAGAATGAGTGGAAAACTCCAGAAAATTCATAGCAGAAAGCCTGCTCTCCTCCACAACCTCTCACGCATGGCTAAATGTCTCTAGAAAGTGCAGGTGGGTGAAAGGATGATGTAGGAAGAATACTCTTAGGCGATGGATGCTCACTTACAGGCTCAGGACAAGAACCAAAATGCCCCTTCTGCTACTCCTTTTCTTCTTCATGGCTCTCCCAAGGATCAGAGTCATAATCATCATAAACATGACCCATGGGAAAGTTCTTCTCTTGGTCTTCTGTAGGCCTAGGATGGTTGATTTCCTCATGATAATTTTCATTAATGAATAGAGGACAGGGCTTTGTTGTATGTTCTTGGAAATCCTACATATCCATCTCATAACTTGATTCATAGATTTCATATACAGGTTGGCTACTCCCCATGCTATCAAAATGTGATGTAGGGCTCTGTTGTTCTTCATATGAATAATCATCAAAGTTGGGTGAGCACAAAACTCCTCCATCTTGAAAAAATGGAACAATCTCCCGATCCTTCTTTTCAATCCCAAATGTAAACACATCATGGGAAATATCATGAAGAAAAATAGAACAATCCTCTTCCGCAATGGCTTCTTCCTTTAAATATGAGACAACAGGCTCATCAGGGGTAGAAAATAATTCCTTTACAACTATGATATCTTCAACACTACCATCATCAGTAGGGCTACCAAGAACATCTTCTTCAAAGACTGGAAAATCCTCTGCTCTTTCCTCAAATTTGAACCTTTCTATCTCAACAGAGAGTGATTTTACCAGCTCCATCATCCTACCCAAAGCCTCTTCTTCCTCCTCATGGTCCTCATCCTCACGGCCTTCATTAGACACAGCCATATCTTGATCGTGGTCTTCATATTCCTCACAACAATTATGACAAATAAGCTGAGAGGAATAAAACCTTTGATAGTGCCTATTGAAAACTGCATGAAATTCTCTCAGGGAGGAAATCCTCGCAAGGGGTAAGGAATGATACCACTCACGAGCATCTCTTGTTAATGAGATCATGAAAGTTTTTAATAAGACATCCTCATGATGTATCTCCCATTGATGCATGGTTTCATGAAACTTACGAAGATGCTGAGCAGTATTGTCCTCTTTGTGCTCTCTAAATATGGGCAAATAATCACCCAATTCATCCACAATAGGGACAACATTAGGAAAACCAAGAACAACATAAAAATCAAAAGGAGAAAACCTGCGAGCCATGATATTTTCCATTTCAGACTAGTGGAGTCACCAATCAATTCTTTAACCATTGATTTGCCAGGTGAAAGATATGCAGAACGAGTCTGTCTGGTATTTATTCACCATCAAAGACCATATTTGATCATTGTGTTCTCCCATGGGCTATAACTATAGCCAAAGGTAGCCACACTGAAACCATGGAGTCGAGACAGTGGAGTCACCATAGTGGAGTCACCAGGTGTGAATGAAATCTTCAATGGTTCTAATATATTATGCACCTTCAAAATCAGAAGCTCATTGTCATTCTACCCAGGGAAATGCCTTCAATTCGTTCCCCATCAATGGCACCAGAAATGTTAGCACTGAAAGTCACCCTCAGATTGCGGGATGATAAGCCCAGTACCCATTAGAGTTTTTGGTGGATGTTGGTTTTATGTGAGTGGAGGTCAATGGACAAACCTCAGTATATGAATGATGTTCAACACAAAACTGGACAAGAAATGCACAGGGAAGTGAGGGCCACAACTAACTTCAGTCAGTGAATTGAGTTTAAGTGTGAGAAGAGGGAATACTTAGTGAGAAAGGTGAACAAGACTGCTATGAACATCAGGATTTCAAGCACATGGAGAAGAAAACATCAAACTCAAGATCACTCTTAAGCTCAAGCTTCAAACACTGAAATGTGTCCAAACAACACAGTCACAACAACAGAATGATCAAACCTACATCACCATGTAGTTACAACAACTCGACTAGATCCTCCATGCCTGAGCCATTCAGTGTAAGAGGGAAAGAGATAATAAGGGAGCTGATTAAAACTAGTCATGATACCACTGTAATCAAACCTACATTACAACAACATAACAACCCTCGACTGGATCCTCCATGCCCCAGTTTTTTAGCACAATTTTTACAAAGAGATGAAAAGAGGTTGACTTCTATTAATCTGAAAGTCTCAAATCCGATACATAACCAAAGAACAGTTATGGCCTCCTGAGCATTAAAAAATTGGGAGCTCTGCTCAACCAAGGACCTCCATTCAAAATGACTCAAAACTACATATATATACTTAAAATATTTCTCCATTACAACAGAAGCGTGCTTTAGATTCTCATCCATACATTGTGTCTTCTTGGTTAGACTGTGCATGCATTCTTCTCTGTGCACGCATACTTCTGTCAGACGCAAAGTTTTACGTCTGGACTTTCCCTGTCAGACTGCCCATGCAAGTTCTATGTCGCACACAAGCTCAGACTATCTGGGCTGACAAACTGCCTCACGGTTAGACTTTTCAGACTTTCCATTCATGGGGGGAGATGATGTTTCAACCACCTCCCTCGCCTTCATAATTTCTTCATCGGGATCCGGACGAGAAAGAGTCAACTTTGCACCTGGAGAAATTTGATTAAATGCATATGGTGGGTTTTTAAACCCCTCTTCTCACATTTTCTCCCCCCAGGGGCCAAATACTTAGGGAAAACACCCCCTTTACAAATATATGTGCTAACATAAGGGATATAACCTGGAGCGCACCTGTTGTAACTTCCTATTCTTTCTCTCACAGTCTCTTCTCTTAGAATACAATATTCACACACATACACAGCCGCAACACAATTCCCTCATAAAAGAGGGTTTCCTTCTAGGGAAAAAATCCCTAAAATAACTTCTACTGTCAAATCTGTGACCTTGTAATGAATGGTCCAGATTGACTATGAAATTACAATATTTTACAAGGAAAGTTTTCCCAAAATTTCTCTTCAAGGGTGCTTCCCCCAATCTCCTGCTAGGCGGGGGCTACAAAAATTGTCACTACCCTCCTGCCCCCCAGACCCCCCTAGCAACAGTTGTGAGAGGGAAATACCCCCCACAACCCCTATTAGAGAATGGGGTCTAAGAATGGTTGAAATAAACCTTCAAGTTAGGAATATAATCAAGCTCCACAACCAACATGCACCTCACTATTATGGGCCATTTGAGATCCTATATAGGACAGGGATAGTTTCTTATAGACTTACATTGCCTACTAACATTAAATATCATGATTTTTTCCATTTTTTTCTACTTAAAAAATATGTACATGATCCCAAACATGCAATTGATTGGCAGGTGATCTAGGTGAAACTAAAGGAATATTTCTAGGTAGAACCCTTAAGCATCCTTTAGGGGAAAGTAACATTACTCTAGAACCGATCCATTGAATAGGTAAAGTTTTGATAGAAGAACTTTGGTATTGATAAGGGTATGTAGTAGCTATAGGATAATATGAAGATTCATATCCAATTTTTTTCTAAACACAAGTTGCACCAAGGATGACGCAAGTCCAAGGGGGGTGGGAATGTAATATCCCAATTTTGACCCTTTGGATTTCTTTGATCAAATTGTAAATAAATGGATATGCCTCCTAATTTTGATCATGGATTGTAGATCAAAATGTTGAGTAACTACTAATATGAATGCAATTCTCTATCTCTTCTAAAATACTACTACGTAAAATGAAAGGTTTAAATAGATATAATGACAAGAGTCATGCTATTTGAATGACCATGTGTGTAAATTATGTAAATATCTTGTATGAGATCATTGTGTGGATGTTTATGCATGTACTTGATTTAATCTTATTTTGATATACAATGAGGATGTTGTTCGTGCTCGAATCGTCACCAGGTGAGCAATAATAGGAGCACTAGCATGCCCTGTTGGGCTCAGCAGGGCAGAACAGGTTCGCTGTGGATCAAAAGAGGTTAACAGAGAATGGAAAAGAACATGAAATAAAATCTAAC
>ML808914.1:106130-117146 GCA_009831015.1 Picea engelmannii | reverse complement strand
GTCATAATTCCAGTAGTGGTGGGAATTGAATTTGGGAATGGAGAATAAGAATCATTCCTCCCAACCACCCGAGCTAAATCCAATTAAATTATAAATAAATTTACATATAAGAAAAGTATCTCACAATTTACATATTTCCATTGGATGTAGCTTGGGTGGTTGAGAGGAACGGTTGTTATCCTCCCCACTCAAGTTCAATTCCTTGTAAGTGAAATGTGATTCCCTTAATGGGTCTATAATATATTTTTTTGTAGAGTATGTTTCTCTTATTGTTGAGCAATCAATATCCTGCCAATCGTCGCCTCCCCATGTTCTCTCCCGGATTTCGAGGGCATTTCCGTGGATGTAGCGAGCTACCGGTCTTCGGTGTCATGAACCACATGTATAAAAAAAAAAACAATCTCACAATTTACATATAAGAAAAATATCTTAAAAATTATAGAATCATTATTTTAATTAAATTTTTAAAATTAAAGTATTAATTTGTTGAAATGGTTCTTAACCTCACTCACAATTATAAGTATTAATATCTAACACAATTATAAGTATTAATATCAACACAATCATATATATTAATATCAAAATTAAATGTCTCATAAAATTGGCCTCTAGGTCCATTTTAAGTGTCTTATTTTATTATTTTGATTCTCAATATAATTATATTACATGCCTTTTATTTTATAATAACTATTGAGAATCCCTAATAAGTATCTTATTTTATCATTTTGATTATCATTATAATTCTATTATATAGTTTTTTATTTTACAATCATTATTATAAAAAAATTGGTTAGTATAGGGAATTCCTCATAAAATTATAATCATTGGAGGCAACTCATCTTCAAGGTCAGCTCGGAGGTATTTCTATCCCTAGGGGGAAGGAGATGATTAATGATCATTTTGCGGATGACTCCCTTTTGTTGGTCTTTGCTAACAAGGAGTTCGTCTCAACCACCAAGGATTGTTGTGCAGTGTTTTTTTGAGGATTTGAGGGCAATTGATATTGATCACGAGACATACTACTAGCTAGTTGGTCTTGAGGATCAACCCACATGGTTTCCAATTTATTAAAGGTTTGTCCATATGAGGGAGTGTGATATCTTGGTATACCATTTGGGGTAGTCCTATCGTCAGTTTTTATGTGGGATTGTTGCCTGGAAATATTATAGCGCAAGTTACTTTTTTGGTAGTGTAAGGATCTTCCCTTTGCTGCTAAGTGACAGTGATGAACATGATTCTTCAATCCTCCCACATCTACTATGTGTCTTGTTGGATTCCAAGTAAGGTGCAGTTTCCCCTATTATAATAAATTTTGTGCTCGTACTTGTGGGCCAAGTATGGTGAGGCTCATGGTCTTCCCATGGTCCCTTGAATGATATGTATCATGCCCAAGGATGAGGGGGGACTTGGCCTAATTGATGTGGTGACCTAAGGAATCATTTTGGCTGCTAAATGGGTAGTTAGGTGTTTGGAGGGCTCATCTCCTTGGAAATTTTTGATGCAGCACAAATTTATTTTAGCCCAACATGTTGACAAATAAATGGGTAGTTTGGTTTATGTGATATCATCTATGTTCCTCATAATTTCTAGATTTCAAGGTCCTTCATCTTCAGGAGTATTTGTACATCTTGGAGGAGTGTAGAAAGTTTGGTTCATTGGCAGTGGTCAGGTAGTAGATTAGGTTAGGATCTATCTAGGAGGTTAATTTGGAGTTGGAAGCAAAACGATACTTATATATCTGACCTCCCTCATTTTCAAGCAAGAAGGCTTAGTAGAAAGAATATTTTCTTCTGGATATATCTTTGGGATTCCAATCCTCATTCTTAGAATACCTACCATTTAGTGGCTCGAGAGTTTGCATTTATCTTCTATGAATCGACCTACCTGGATGGATATTATTGGGCTCATACCCTAGAAGGATATTTTTAAGATGAGTATTGATATGACCAAGCCCTTTTGGTGAGGTTGGGAGTGGAGTTTTGGACTTCCATTGACCCAGTATGATTCTCATAAGATCTATTCCATGTTGCATCAGCAACAGGAATTAGGTCCCATTCTCAATGACAGGTGGACTTATTTGGATGCAAAGATCCATTGGATTCGAAGGTTGCATGGTGTCTAGTCGATTCAATAATCTTATAAGCTTCAGGTTTTTGCTTGGTTTGTTATCTACCAAGGTCTCCCCTCCAAATCTAGGATGGATAAAAGTAGTATTTTCAATGGCCTGACCCTCTTGCTTGAATTTAGAATCAAAGAAGCACGTTTTATGGGAATGCTTCTTTGCGAGATCTTGTTGGGATCGGGTTCAATATCAGTTGACAAACATTCTTCAGGGGCATTATCATAGGCAAGTGGTTTTGTTTGGTGATTCTAGATCGGTGATCCAAGACTCCTTGGTTGGTATTTGGCATTGTCTGAGAGTTTTTCGCTCTGTGCAACCTTTGGAAACTCCATTGCAAGTTTGTTTTTGATAATGATATTAGTTCTTAGTCAGCTTTTTGTCAATTATGGTGAGATGAGATATGTATGCAACTCTTTGCAAAAGGGGCATTACTAATTAGAGATGTCAAATTGTTAGATCTTGTCACTTATTATGATTTCTTAGTTGTTTTAGTATCCCTACATAAGAGGATATGATGATCATTGTATGTATACCCTTCTTTTTCTTTATGTCTTTCTAGGTGCTAATGTAAATAATAATAATAAATGTAAGTTATCCTTTGTCTTTATATTACCATAAAAATATTATACAAAAACTTTGTTCCAGGTCTTTTGCTTAGGAAACCAGACCAACAACAATGCATCAAGTTGTCTATGATTTTATGGAAATTTTGTCTCTTAAATCTATAAAATAGAACAAAATAGAACCTATGTTTATCATTTATACAAAAACTAGTTGATACCTATCATCTAAATGATTGTAATGAGGTGGGGTATGGACACCCAAGCCTCCTATACTAAACAAAAAACCATGAAAATTAAGCAATTGGAGGATGATCCTCTGCAATAGGCACCTGAGGTTGGGGAAAGTTCAATTTGACCAGGTCCAAACGAACCAACCTGTCTTCTATCAAGTTCAACTTGTGATCTGCCAATTTGACCTGCATATGCACATCATCAAGTTGCAATAGTATTTCCTGGTGAGCCTCATGGCACTTGATGAGAACATGACCCATCATCATTTTGACATGCCATTAAATATCAATTGTATTCAAATACTGATAATCTCAATATCGAGTGGTGCCCAGATCCGGAATCCATGAATTTATTGAGTGAAACACTTCCTCATTCGATATGAAGTGTCTAAGGATTCATACATTAGCCTCTTCCAAGTCAATATCAACTCTAATCTATGGTGGGGTGTGGGATTTATAAGCATCAGTTGAGTCCTCGACCGCAGTCATGATCCGAGAGCCTAAATGACCTATGGAACAACAAGAAGAGCCCCCTCTGTGGTGGTAGGATGAACCACCACAAGCCATGGGAGTAGAAGAGACAAGTGGGAACCATAGGGAAATACACAAAAAATGGAGGTAGGATTCGAAAGATGGTCAAGGAGGGAATGACTGCAGAGGGAGTGGATGGGAAACAAGGGAGCGAGACCGGGAATGAGGCAGTTGAGGGAATATAAGGGAGCGAGATCGAGAATGAAGAAGTTGAGGGAAGATAAGGGAGAGGTTTCCATGTTGTTATGAGTGAGGGAGGAGCTCATAATGAGTTTAATGCATGGTCATGGAGGGCATAATGACAAGTGATGCATCTTTTATATCTAAACATACCAAAGGTGTATCATCGGATTGATACCAGGGGTGAAGTGACGACGAACCAGAAAGGATAAATTATGCACAAGGGTGGTGGAGTTATATCCCATGGTGTGATTTGATGGGGATGGCAGGTGAAATCCGACGAGGATGACATGTGGCGGCGCACCTCGGGAGGCAGACCCATGTCCTTTCACTTCCATGTCACCCAATACGAGAGATGATGTAAATAATTTTATGTATATATAAGAAGTATCTTTAAAATATTGTTTAGTATAGGGAATTGTCATAAAATAATTCTTTATGTTCCTGGAAATTTGTCAAAGTTGGTTAGCATAGGGTTTCATTTGTAAAAATTTCTTATTGTTTTTTTGAAAATTTGTCATAATAAAATTCACAAAAGTATAAATGTAAAGAAGTCCTTAAATTTTATATTTAATTTGAACATTTTTATCTATTTTGAATGTTGTTTTAAGTGTGGATGCATTGACATGAAATAAAATTGTCAACCTATAAATTTTATGGATTAGAAAACTCATGACTCGTCATTTCTTTTTATGAATGGTTTGATTAATTTTGAGAAATCAAAATCTCTTTTAAATAAGTTTATAAGTAAGATTATTTTAAATTGTAAATGTGAAATAACTATTCTTTAAACAATATTAAATTCAAATTCTTTTAAGAAACAAAATCTACTAACTAAGATAGTATTGAACGTTATAGAACTTACAACTTCTTAGGGTTTAGATAATGTATATTTTCATTTTATGTCTATTATTAAGTTAAACATTGTTTTCTCAAATATTTGTGGATAATTAAATTAAGGTAATGTTTATGAATTTATTTTCTTACAAATGACACCAATAATTTTGAAAAAACCAAAATCTGTTTTAAATACTTTCATAGATAATATTCTTTTAAATTGTAAATGTAAAATAAATAATCTTTAAACAATATTAAATCCACATTTTTTAGCAAACAAAATCTATTAACTAAGATACTATTGAGTTGTATAGAACTTACAACTTTTTAGGGTTCAGATAATGTATATTTTTTTATTATTATTATTAAGTTAAACATTACTTTCTCTAATATTTGTGGATGATTAGATTATTCTTAACATTTTTTATTCATGAATCTTTTTAATCTAAATTTGATAGGCTACTAATTTATGTGAATGTGAATTAAAAGGTTCTGAAAATATTGAAACATCATGAATTTTGTTTTGTTTTCCTAAATCTTTGTTGTTTTGATGGGTTAACATATTATGAAGATAGGTAGTGTTACAAATATTTTGAAATTGGAATCTAATGTGAACATATGAAGAGCATTTTAAGAGAAAGTATTTTTCATCCTCCATCTTCTAAGTATTGCTAACAGGACATGTGTATGTATCACTTAGTGTAGATATAAATAGTGAAAAAATATTAAGCAAATAAAGTAAAATACTATACAAATGTATTATGAAATCTACTTAGATTCATTTTAACTCAAAATCTATTAAACATAGAGAGGAATCAAATATAAATTGACATACAAATCTATTTTGGTACTTAAAGATTTAGAGTTCAAATGGATCTATGTTGATTTATACATTTAATATATATGTCTCAATTAATGCTTGGTATTTTTTTTTTTTTTTACAATATGCATTTTCTTTTTCTTTTTTATTTTGATTTATAACTATTCCACACATACACTTACACTTCTCATCTATAGTAAGTTATAAAAGCACATTACTTCTATATGTGTAAATAGTATACAAATACAGAGTGTAAGCATTATGCAAATATCTCATATTATAATACTACTAGTGCATAAAAATATTACCCTAAACAGTGTATGTTACCCCCCATGCCTAGGGGTAACTAAAGGAGATCATGTCTCATGGTCCGTAATATAGAACATGATCCCGATCATGATGATGATCAACATGTCCACATATGGCAGCCTAGCAACCCCCCTCATTCACCTTTACAACTACAGGTCAACCAAGGCTCATCACATTCAAGCAACCTAGAGTATGAGAGATGGTAATCCATTGTCACCATGATGTATGTTAGTCCTTCTTTTATGCAAAGTGTTGTGCTTAATTTTTTGAGCACGTGGATGAGAATCTTTGTTTGAAGTTGGATAATGGATCACTAATTTGGGAAATTGTGTCAATTGCCTTGTTTCACTTTGGTGGTCAGCTTATGTGCCCTAGTTGTGTGTTGTCACCACCCAGGGAAAAGGGGTAATACTGGGGGGGTCTCCCAAGGGTAATGTTATGTTCCCAACCATACTTAAGACTTTATGTCTTGGATCCTCTCATAGTGTACTAAACTTCAACTATGGTCCATTCTCTCATGAGAAGAAGGGGCTAAAGGCCCATAGGTTGTTCACAATTGTTGCTAAAAAAATAAGGAACTGATGTTAAAGAAAGAAAGGAATATAGAAAAGATGACCACCAAAATTCGGTCCAAACTTGAGATCTACTCTTTCAATGCTCGCCCCGGTCCAAAAAATGCAATGTTAATGGCTTGAAACCTTACAAAGGGGACTTGAAAATATGTAATAAAGCATAACTTAGAAAAATGCAATAAGGGGGATTGGAAAAAATAACACTTAAATATGGGGTAACTCAAGAGAAAGGGCACCCTCCAAAAAGGCACTCATAGAGATGGATTTTGACAACATAAGCCATGAAGTAAGCCCTTAAACCATACCATTTTCACACTTACTCTTGGTGGGTTTTTACTTTCCCTTGTCACTCTCAAGACCTATCCCTCTACCTGGGTTATTTTATTTCCTATCAAGGTGGCACACCTAATAGGGTTGGATGAAGGCCCTCCCATACTTAAACCTCGTAACTCGCATGGGTTCCTTTCCAATGTGATGCTTGAAGGGAATAGTGAGGTGAATCATTTTACATGGATTTTGTCTTAAGTTACAACTTAATTTGCATTCTTTCAAGATGAATGTTTCTTGTGAGATTTGGATAACCTTGTTTTATACTTTGCTTTGTTTGAATGATCCTGACATGGTTCTTGAGATACATCTTGGAGCTTGTACCCAGGACATTGTGTCTTTAGTTAAAGGACCTAGGCATGTGTGATGGAGAGAAATGGGTCATCTAGTGAATCACCACCCTTGGACAGTGGCTCTCACATTCTCATAACCCTGAATGATAGTAAAATGGCCCTTGGTTTTAGCATATCTAGTCATTGTGGCACACAGATGGGATGGAAGCCCCACAAGCTAGGCATAGTACCCCAACACTTATTTTGCACCAGGATTAGGGATATTACAGTAGTAGATAGTCAAAGTCAGTGTAGATATTACATGAATCTCCCCAAAGCTTGGACTTTGGCCTTAGATCTTGGACGCTTTCCCTGTTATGGTGATGACATCACCTTTTAGGGTTTGGCATGGCTAGGGTTTGATGGATGGATGGGTACCTGAGATGAGTTGTCATGACCTTCGGTGAGGAGACACCTCACTTCACATATAATTCACCTTGGAGGATTCCATGTGGCCTTTTGAGTCCCTACCTTTGTTGAAGTTTGAGTAACTTTGGAAGATATTATTATTATATTCATATTGTATTTAACCAAGACAAAACCCTAAAAGATAATGTTATATTATATTTGTTAAGTTGGCCCTATTATGCCTTTGTAAAAGTCGACCTTGTTGTGCCTTGACAATTCAATTGTAAATTAGAAGGGTAAAGTGGACATGTCGGCCCTAACCTAATTCTGGGCAATCCAACTTGTATTTATAAGAGGCTAGACACCTCATTTGGAACACACTCAACAAGCTCTCTCACCTAGAAAAGTGTGCAAGTCTAAGAGAGTGACGCAGCTACAGAGGAAGGGTGATGCAGCTACAGAAGAAGGTTGTTATGGTTAAGGGTTTTGGTTATATGGTGGAGGACTATCTTCATCTAGTGGTGCGCTACTCTATTCTGGTTAGGGTTTTTGGTGGATCCTTTGTTTTGGTGTGATCTCTCTTGAGAGAGACATTGTACTTGTTGAAGAATCTATATTGAAGAAGATTTGTTGGGTTTTCTCCCCCACGAGGGTTTCCCAAGATAAATCTTGTGTATATTGTGGATGTCTTTCTTTCAGTGATCCTTATGCATGCAGTTATTGTTTTAATAGACTAATGTTAAAGAATAATATACACACTTAACTGCCTAAGAAGACCTTTAACATGGTATCAGAGTGGGCCTAAAAGAAGCCATTTGCATAGTTTATAAGAGCTCATTGGGGAAACTAAGAACATAGGAAGACTCACCTAACCCTAGTTCATAGCTCCCTGGGATTAGATTCTCAGTTTGACGAAGTTTTGTAAACTACAATTGGTGTTGCAACTGTTGTAGCTGATGCAACTGTTGCAGTTGCTACAACTACAAAAAACCCTAGAAGGTGTTTTCGCCCACTTTTTTAAGGACATTGGTCAAAGTAATTCCACTAAGGAACTTGCCTTAGGAGGGTGCACCTATCCCTAGAATCCAAAATTCATATTTTGAAAAAATAGGGTTTCCTCATAAACCCTAGTTCAAGACATCTTGGGAGCTGTAGAATTGAAGCTAGAATTGGTCACCTTGGCATAGCACTCTCTGGTAAGTACAAAACCTTTCTTTGAAAAGTTATATCTTTTATTTTATTGTTCAAACACAGGATGGCACCCAATACCAAGCCTTATGAGAAGCTTCAAGGTGTTGATAACTTTCGATCATGGAAGTATAGAGTGACTCTCATTCTAGAGGAGAATGATCTAGAAGATTTTGTAAAAGAAGAAGTTTTAGAACCTAATGAAGATGATTCCAAAGAAAAGTAAAAAAATAACCTAGTGAAGGCGAAGAGAATATGCAAAAACAACAAAAGGAAGTAGGTTTTTTGTTTTTTAGTGTCAATGATTTATTTATTTTTGTCTTGTTGTGTAATTGAAATGCAAATGTCATCTTATGTAATTGGAAGGAAAATTATGTATTATTATGTAATTGGAAGGAAACTTGTGAAATACATTTTTGGTCTTTTGGTGTAATTAGAAAGAACTTTTAGTCGTATTGTATAATTCAAAGACAACTTTTGGAAGACAATTTTGATTTTTTCGTATAATTGGAAGGCATTTCTTATCTTGTTGTATAATTGGAAGGCACTTTTAATCTTTAGGCATAATTGGAAGGCATTTCTTGTCTTGTTGTATAATTGGAAGGCAACTTTTGCAATGTATTTGTTGTCTGGTTATATAATTGAAAGAAAATTTTTGGATGGAACGATTGGTCTTTTATAAAAGTGCATGGCCCTGATGACCCACATGTCCAAGGATCGAAACCATTGAAAAATTTAATTTGAAAGACCCACAGAATTGATCTTCAACGAGTGGTATCAGAACGCATGGTTATGTTCCATAAAAGGAGTGCGGTAGGGGATCCAAGATGGAGGTTGGAACTGGAAGGAAAGATACCAGAGAGAGTTGTATATTCACATTCCTTCATTGGTGTCAAGCGATGCACACAATCGAAGAGAGAAATCCCATGCAATGTGGTTGTCAATCTAGAGCTAAGCGAGGATTTTTGGCGGTTGTCTCTTCCGGTGGGAAGTAATAGAGATATGGTGAGAGATCGTGAGCATGAGTATTGTGAGTTGTGAAGAGGGAAGTGTTGTGGGATGAATTAATTCAAACAAGCATCCAATATCATCCAATTTATTCCAGTCTGCAATGAAGGTGCAAACGTGTTTCAAACATTGAACATGGCAATAAAGGTAATGTCTTATTTGATAAAATGAGAAGCAGAGAATACAGAGAAAGAGAAGAGAATAAATGGTATTTAGTATATTGAGTATATGAGAAAAAGAGTACATAAGAAAAAGGGAAAAGAGATGAGCTAAATAGGCTCAAGCAAATCAAGAACATAAAGAACCGAGTGTACAACTGTCCAGGACATCTGGCAGTGTACAGTCAGACTATTGAGGTTACATTATATTTAACACTCCCTCTTAAACTCAATAGTTACAAACATCAGCACTAATAATTCCCAAGTGTTGTCTCTGAAAATAAAAAACGGATTTTCCCAGTGGCTTTGTGAAAATATTTGCGAGATGATCTCGAGAGCCACAGAATTGAAGTGTTATGTCACCATTATTGACTAGCTTGCATATGAAGTGAAAACGAGTGTCAATATGCTTTATTTTCTTGTGAAACACATGATTTTTGGATAGAGAAATTACTAAGGTGTTGTCACAGAAGATAGGAGTTGGCTCCTTTTCTATATGTAACATATATTTCAATATTCTTCTCAGCTACACAGCTTGACAGAAAGCTGAGGTAGCAACAACATACTCTACCTTTGCAAAATATATTGATACAATGGGTTGCTTCTTTGATGCCCATGAAATCAAGTTTGCGCCTAGGTGAAAAACATGTCTTGAGGTGTTTTTTCTGTCATCTAGGCTGCTTGCAAAATCACTGTCTGTGTAACCAGAGAGATGATTATCATCAGACTGAGTGTACCATAAGACAAAATTGAGAGTGCCTGCAACATATCTCAGAATCCGTTTTTCCATCTTTGGGGGATTCCATGAACTTGGAAACAAGATTGGTTGCATACATAATATCAGGCCTAGTTGTTGTAAGATACAATAAACTTCCTACTAAACTTTTGTACACAGTAGAATCCACTGTAGATCCTTCATCTTGCTTGCTCAATTTTGTGCCTAGGGGTATAGGAGTTTATGTTGGATTGCATTCTTCCATGCTGAATTTTTTGCTGATGTCTGTTGTATACTTTTGTTGACACAAAAAAATGCCTTTGGTTGATTGCGTTGGGTATGTGTTATATTCTTTGCATGTGTGTGTGTGGGGGTGCGTTAGATACGACAACTGTGTCTGACGATCCATTTGCTATTTGTAGCGGATTTTGCTATTTTTAGCTGATTTGTAAATTAATCTCGGATTAAGGGATTAGGGTTTTGGTATCTACGGAATACCTAAAAACATTGTATATATTGTATGGCGAATGGTGAAATTCGATATAATGAAAAAGAAAGGTTTTCCCGGTTGAGGGTTTCCGGTAAAGATCTATGTGTATTATGTGTATGAGCCATTGATTAATTTCTATATTTCTTAAGAATATATATGCATTGCTTTACTTCGCAGGTTTAAAAATTACATGTGGTATCAGAGCACATTTTTGGCTTCAGAGGGACGCCTTTGTTGCTGAGGGTTTGGCTCGGTCTTGATAGATCAAGTTTATCTTGGGTCTGTG
>ML808914.1:64837-80059 GCA_009831015.1 Picea engelmannii | reverse complement strand
TTAATTAATTAATGATTAATTTATTATTAACAAGTCTAACATAAATCTAACTATACTAAATTTAATTACTGACATTATAAACCTATTGATTTTTCTTTTAACCTAAGTTTGTTTATTGATGTAGGGATAAGTGGTGGGCGAGATGTGGCCAATGGGATAAAAGGACAAGGCGTGAAGGTGACTGAAGGATGCAGCATGCTGATGAAGGATCGGGCAAAAATGGATGGAGGGGAAATGGAAACAACTGAGAGAGCAACAAACCAAGAACTTCATCATGAGACCCACAAATGATATCTGAATCATCATATCTCCTATAATTATAGAATCCTAACAGGGCATACACCCTCCATCAAGTCTACCTTGTTATCTTTGAATAAGCTATATTTTGCAAAGATTGCTAGGAGGATTAAAATGACTTACACCCTCCTAGATTTACCTTGCTAGTTTTGTTTGCTCTAGGAAGTAAAAGGGCTTACACCCCTAGAGAAGTAACAAAAATATCTCTTACACAAGAGACTCCATTAACCCAAATTATTAAGCACTAGTCTAAGTTGCATTGGAGATATAAAATCATTGCAATGGTATACATGAAATGTTGAGATATTGCAATTGTCTAAGTTGGAATTTATTCTATATGCTATAAGCTTCCTTGTTCTTTAAGGGCATATTGATTATCCTAGTGATTCTCTTTGTTGTTACAATTCATGCTACATCCATTAGGTCTGTAGCAAAACCCTCTTTCTTTCACTCTTTACTCTATAATCTACTGCTGAAATTTGCTTATAAACCTAGATCATTGTTCTACTGATTATTGTCCATCTTTTTTACGATTTACTTGTTGATTTATGTGGTTATATTTTTTTTTTGTAGAATTTTTTTGCTACAGGCACTTGGCTGTTATAATAATTTGTTGATAACACTAAATAAATAGCCCTAATCCTCATCAAAGTCTTGGTTAAATCATTGGGGGTTTAACTAGTCATTGCTAGATTTATTTCCAACATCTTGTACTTGATTTTTGATGGTTAAATTTGCAGCTATTAACATCATTTATTGGTGATATATATATTTATATATTTTTTCTATTTGGGACAACAGGGATTCTTGCTTGATCCCCATTGGTTTAAGGCTATTATCTCCATCATCTGTCTTGTTATGGGCAAAGCTAACATTGTTTTGCAGATACACAATACTTCACAACCATATACCATCTACAAGACTCATTATTAAGCCTTACTCCTCCAAATTTTACCTATAGGGGTATTCATTTATCATCATCTCACTTTCCACCTCAATCCCCCTAGGGTCACTTGGATTCCTCCCTTGTGGTGATTTCATCATCGCTAAAGCAAGGGGAGTGTCTATCTAAGGTGACAATGGGTAGGTACTCTCGTATTTGTCCCACTTTTGTGACTTGGGTTGGGATTTTCCCAAGCTACAATATGTGCGATAAAACTACCCATCAAAGGTTTAGTGTGCTATTATGATCATCATAAGGGACAAGCACCTAACCTCATCCACTTCGAAAGAATGTAAACACAACTGACCCCCAATGACTTGGCTATCACTTGGGTCAATTATGTCTACACTAGAATATCTCTATACATATGGTACCTAATGATTTCCCACAACGTGGGGTGGAAAAATTAGGGAAATGGGAAATCCTCCTCCCTCCTAGACAAATTTGTGATAAAAGAAAAACCCTCCTATTTAGGTTGGTACCATATATCTGAACCAACCCTAGAGGCCTATTACTATGATCCTAACAATGATCAGCTACATCAATAATCCCATATCTCCCTTGAGGGATTTAACCTCCTCATAAAACTTTGGGATGCAAACTTCCTTCAAAAGGTGAAAACTCTATGGTGTAATAGGAGGAGGGTACAAATCCCTCTCCCTCTCCCAAGTCTGCCACTCGCATACAAAATTATATGGAGTGACATGTTGTTGTTATGGATGTGGTTGTGGCTATCTCTATCCTTGATTTGTGTACAAATTTCTTACACACATATATCTGTAAAACTAAATAAAATCTATACTAGATTACCTGATTTGGGTTGTATAGAGAACAAAATGAAAAATAGGAATATGAGCAGAAACAGACACACAAAAATATTGTAGAGAGTACAGTAATACAATGAAACCCAACTTCTATTAATGAATGTAATAGGAAAAGAATGTAAAATGCAACACAATACAAGCTAGGTAAAATGATGGTAGCTTATCTCTGAAGTGAGAGGTGTCATCTACGCTCATTGCAAGAATACATTACAAGAGGCCAAAAATGGTATTTTAACATAAAGTGCTAAATATTGAGGGGAAAAAACCCTAAATATCCAAAACCCTAACCCTAGAAGTCGAAGCACCAAAAGGATTGTGGGCTCTAAGGTGCCTAGTTGAAATGTCAACTTCTCGGGTGCACAAATTTTGCATACAATATCCATTTGGGACACATAATAGCTTGTTGGAAAGACCCAACTAAGAAGTACAATTGTTGGAAGGCATGGGAAAGCCATGGCCACCCCAAGACTCCAAACGGCCAAAAAACATCATTTAAAGCCTCAAATCGGCCCCAGAAGTTTAGAACCTAAAAAACTATAGATGAAAATTTTTCCAAGATGGGAAACCATGTTGAGTTAGTGGAAGAGGTGGGTGACCAACGATGTCCACCTAGATCATTACCATTTGTAATATTCATTAAATACTGAACTTAATTTTTTTTGCATAAAAACTATGTAAAATTTATTGGTGCGCCTATTTTACATACACACATCATTCTTGGTGCTCTAGAATTTTAGCAACGTGTCAGGTTTATGTTGCAATACGCTTATGATACTAGCACATTGTTCATGGTCCTATTACATAAATGATCATGCACCAATTAGTCCGATAAGTTTTATAAATGTGATCAGTAATCAATGTGATTTAATAATTGGTTTATGATATTTATGCAAATGCATCGTCCTCGGGCCACCCTAACATTTTTTGGTACACTAGTAGTTATAATGAGCTGCAAATACGAGAGAGAATTACCATCCCTTGGCATTGCTATCGAGGGTGAGTGGTGAACCACATATTTTTGGGGCATCGCAACTAGTGCCTCCTACTATTTAATTGTGCACTAGATAGCATGGGAAACTTGGTCGCATAGTTAGAATTAGGTAGTACACTTACACTTACATGGAACATTATGAATAATACATCCATACATGTATTAGTGCACCAAAGAGCATGGAAATTTTTTTCTTGTTGAATTTAACTTTGTGTTGTGCTAGTATTGTATTTGAGGTCTTCTCATGGTGTGACCTATAAAAGCACCACGTGTCAATGTGAGTTGAAAGACAAGGTCATGTTGTGTGGAAATTTCTTTAAAAAAACAACAAAAAAAACAACAAAATTAAAGCCTAATTTGAAATTTTAATCTGTTGAAAATATAAATTAAGATATAAAAATGAATTTACTTACTATCCTCTCTCTTAAGGAGGCATGGTTGCCACAAAGAGAAAAAAATGAAAATTTGGTGCCATTTGAAAATTTTCAAAATGAACACAAATCCACCACGGAATAGAGGGAATTGAAAATTTTGATAATCCAATAGCATTGCACAATGTCATAGGGGGATAGTGAGCACTAGTGCTTGTATAGCTTGAAGCATCAAATGAAAGTTACAGATGAAATTCATTTCAGTTATTGTTTTATTTTACCCTACCGTGGTTCCTAATACCATGATGCATTGATGGGTGTATAGGTTTCGAGTGCATTGATTATATTTATAAAAAAAATAACCTACATAAGTGTTGTAAATATATAGGATGCACTAGAAAGTCTTTTTTCAAAAAAGTGATATTTTATTAGAAAATAATTTATCCTAACTCAGTGTGCATTGCATTATTATGCACCATTGTAGCTAATTCTATGGGGTGCAATGGTGCTTCAGTAGATTGAGTGCATTGACAAGTCTTCTTTTTTAAGGTTCCATATTTTTATAGAGCATGTTAACCTATCTCGGTGTTTGTCGTACGGTAACACACCAGTGCTTGTGGTATGGTTACACATCGACGCATGTTATAAGGAAGCACATCAATTTGACACACGAGTTTAAGCATCAAATAAAAAAGCATCCATTAAAATCTTTGGCCACCCACCTCCACTAGAAATGTAGAATTCAGAAGTGGTTCCACAAAATCCTCCACTTTTTGGTGTTTTCCTTATCATGGAATTTTCAATTGTGGCTGTAAATCATAGGGTCTCATTGTTTCTTCATCCACATAGGGTTTTCCCTCTTCATCATTTAGACTTACAACCATGATCATGAGTCATAGGGGCTTGTCACTTCTTTATTCACAAAGGGTTTGGCCTCTTCATCATTCATACTTATGACCATGACCTTGAGCCCACTACTTGTGAACTTGTAAAACAATTGAACTTCACTCCTAAACTAACAAACTGCAAAATCTTTAGTTGGAATCCCATTCATTTACACTATATAGAAAGGTTATAAAGCACCCAGTTGTCATTATTAAGCTTATTAGGAGTCCTATATGCTTCATGCATGCCCCAGGTCACAAAGAAAGATTGCATATTGTTATTCCCATTTCCTATGGATAACTAAGGAGATGATGTCTCAAGGCCCACAAGATGCATACATGGAGTATCGAGAGGCATATGGATCTCAGTTTCCACTTGAACAAATAGAGGCCCACTTCACCACCACAGATCTCAAGTTCATCATGAGGGTATCCATCACATCAGCTTGCTTCCGGAAGACATTGGGTCTTTCTCAATGAGGTAAAAGTCGAATATTATGGTGAGTGTCATTTCAATATTTGAGGCATTTGAGTTTGTTACATTTAAAACTATTTTTTATTATGTAACGCATGCTTGGAAGTTATCCTCTTTTACCTATTTCACCTTAGTGGTTGACATTGTTCCCTAGTAAGTGGTCACCCTTAGGGATGGGCTTTCTACTGGGAGGTCCCTTTGACAGTTCATCTCGAGTAAAATGAAATTTATTTCATAAGAAACTGATGGGACCCATAAAAAATAACAAGTTCAAAATGCTAACCAAGGTAGAGCGTGTGTGGGAAATGTTTTTCATGCTTAGGTACAAGTGCCACACATTGTCTTCAACTTGGGAAATCATAATGTGACCAAGGTGGAGTCAAGGAGGGAATTATTTTTTACGCTTAGGTAGAAGCCCCACCTTGGATTTAACCTGGAAATATCTTAAAAGAACAAAAGGCATTAAATGGGATTGGAAAAAGGTTGCATTGAAAATGAAGGTGCACCACACCCTCTACAAAGGCACCCATAAATGAGACACTACGATCCCTTGTATGCCATGAAACCCATGCCCAAAATTCTTGCCACATCCACTTCATCTTCTACACATGTCTTAGATACGGGTGCACTTGGGAAACACTCCTTGACTTAGGGGATGATTCACCCAATAGGTCGTTTTGTCAACCCTCCCATACCTAAACTTGGAAAATTGCATAGGGTCTTTGAGCACTTGTTTAATTTGATGAGGTGGATTTTGATGCACATTCTTAGGTGGATCTTTTATTGAATTGATTTACTTATCATGATACATTTGAGTTGATATCCTTGGAGGGCGTATTCATTGCATTTACGGGACCTAGTTGGTAGACAATTTTGGAAGAACAAGCCTGGCTTGGGCTTCCTCGGGGCTTGAAGCCCACAGGTCAAATACCATGACCCACACCTTGGGAAAAAAAGTAAGATGAATGTTTCCTTTGGAGGCAAAAGAAGACACAATGGAGGACCTCACCTAGCCCCTACTAACCCAACGTTTTCCTTCTTAAAGCCAAAATGTCACTTTGGAGGGCTTGACGTCACCCTAGGGCTAGAGTTTGTTGGTGGAGATGGAAACTGGGCATTTTTTGAGGAAGAAGACCCTTTGCATGATAGAGATGATCCTAGTGCATGAGGGAGGAGCCTTTGGAGGCCCAACAATTCATCTTCAAGCTCAACGTCCACCTAAAAATGCCAAAACGTCACCCTAGAGAGGGATGACATCATACTAGAGTTTCTTATGTGCAATTTTTAAAAGTTAAATTTGAATTTATGATGTAAAGGGGTAAAATAAGGGTTGTTGACCCCTTATTTTATGGTTTACCCTGAATTTAATTGGACAAACACTTTTAGGGAGATTTGTATAAATAGAAATCAAACTCTTGTCATTTTATCATAACACTCTCACTTGGAGAGAGACTCCTTGGATGAAATTTGCGCCCTATTTGGGAAATTTTATCTATCTCTCTTGATACTATCTCTTGTGATGATTTTTCTTGGATATTGGATGAAGAAGTAATGCACTATCTTTCTTGGAGGCTATTTCTTGCTTTTATGGTGAAATTTTCTTGGTTAAAAGGAGTTTATCTTGTTAATGCTTGGACTAGGTAAGGAATCTCTCTTGTTATTGCTTCTTTTCTTGGTTACAAGATTAATTTGTTAATATTTTGGGGATTATAAGTGCATACAACCCCACTAATCCCATCATAATTTTTTTGGAATAATTTGTTGCACAAAGGAATACTAGGAGAAGTAAAGGGTTACACCCTCCAAGGTTTTTCCTAGCTAGTTTTGCTTGCTTTGGAGAGTAAAAGGGATTACACCCCCAAGGAAATAGAATAACTAACTCTTTCATTTTAAAGACTCCATAACCCAATAGTTAAAGTCACTAATCTCTTGCATTGGAAAAATAAAATCATTGCATTGGGATACATAGAATCATGAGATATTGAAATTGTTTAAATTGGAATCTTTTCTATATGCTTAAAGCTAGCCAAGGACACTAGGGCATCTTGTTTCTCCAAGGATTTATTGCTACTGTAATAATTTTATGCTACAGCCATTAGGGCTGCAGAAAAACACTTCATAACTTTCAAATTTACTCATTTTCTAACTGTCATAATTTGCTAGAAAGCTACCAAATTAATCTACTAGTTGTTGTGCTTCTTTTGGGTGGTTTACTTACAAGCTTAGGTGGTTGGAATTTTATGTTGTAGAAATTGTATGCTACAGCCATAAGGATGAAATACTATATCTTCAACACTTGTACCTAACAGCCTTTAATTGCTACTAAAGTCTTGTGATATCATACTTGAGTTATAGTAGTAATTGCTAGCTAATCTCTTGCATATTTTCTTGGATTTTAGTGACTTGTTTAGGTACTACTTTTATCATTCCATGGCTGATATATATCACTGTATACTGCTGATAATTTGGGCAGCAAGATTCACTTTCTTGTCCATTAGATTATTAGGCTCGTATCTTGTGTCTCGGGCATGTACAACTTTCCTCAACATGTACTCAAGCACTTGGAAACCATTGACCATCTCCTAGACTCGTTCCTAAGCCATCCTTCACTTAGTAGCTTGACCTATAGGGGAATCACTTCCATAAGATCACTTTCCATCTCATTCCCCCTAGGTTCACGCGGTATTCCCCCCTTGTGTTGGATTTCTCCTTCACTAAAGTGAGGGGAGATTTTATCTAAGGTGACAATCGGTAGACTCTACCATAGTTATCGCCATATTGTGGATTGGGTTAGGTTTTTCCCAACCTACAATTTGTGCGATAACATTTTGGTGTCATTGTCAAGGAGGATTTTGGATCCTCTTTCATGCCCTAATGACACTTAGGAAATATTTGATCCCAAATCCTTTTCCCATAAGATTGTCCGACGACTCCATGTGAGGGAAGTTCCCTTTTCCTTCTTTGATGATATTTTCATAAAGTTCATCTGGTGACTCCGTTGAGGTATTACCCTAATTAATGGAACCATGGCGTCACGGAACTTTCCATGGGCATTCCATAAGGTGTACCCTTCTATTGATGTTCATAATATCTTTGGGTATCCAAATCATTGCTCTACGAAGTGGAGGGAAAGTTTCCCTAAATTTAATGGTGATCCAGCTCTAGCAGTCACCCATGTTGTGAATTATATGAAGTATGCTTCAAGTTTTAATGTGTTGCATGAAGATGTACTGATGAAAATTTTTGTGTCTTCTTTGGAATAAATTCAAAGAAAGTGCCTTGCACATTCATGTGATCTGAAAAGTATCCCATCTTCTGTAAATCTCATTGAATAATTTCTCAGGCATTGTCGGTCAGCCACTTATAATTTGCAAGATACTTTCCAAGAGCTCAAAGACGCTCTTTACAGAGAAGGTTTTCCGGTGGATGATGAGACAATAAGTGAGGAATGTGAAACTAAAGAAGAGTATCATCCACCCACTACAGAAGAAGTGTTGGAAGAATAGATCTATGAAGAAATTGTTCAAGAAGATATCCATAATGAAGACCTAGATGAGACATCGGTGTCCATTATCTCACTTGGTGAAGGAGACGTTGTCCTACCTCATGCATGTGGCGATGAAGGAATGATCAGAAAAAGTGTCACGGGATGATCATGTGGAATACCCTTCTGACATGGTTGATCAACATATTGATGATTTCATACATGTTGGGAGACATATATGGGGTGTGGGTTGCATTATTTTTTATGGAGATCCTATTTACGACGTTGAAAGTAGATCTCAAGTAAAGGAGTTTGAGTTGTCATCCTCATAATATTGGTCTTCATGCGTATATGATTCATATGTTTGGTAGCCTGATGATGATATGGTTACAGATTTGTTCTGTCCATTCGAGGATGACTTGTCATAGCATACTCAAGGTGATATTTAGTCATCCTCTGGGATTTTTGATGCATATCCTTTTGGGGATACAGATTTGTTCTATGAAAACTTCCAGCCACCTTCGCCCCTAGATTTAGACAGATACCAATACATGGCCATTCCAGAGCAGTCAAAGGCTCACACCATAGATCAGTAGTGTTTTCATATTTCATCCCTTCGGAGATATTTGTAGATGAAGAAGCAATATATATTGGGTATGGGAAAAGAGTCCTTCTTAGGACCTGACATTGTTCCTTATCATGTTTCCTCTTCTTTGGGGAATCATAAGGTTTTCTTGGGATCTCCTATATTTTCTCAGCCTTCAGGGAGTAATGATATTCTAAGTGAGGATGAAGACTATCCATTTCCTATATGTGGTATCCTAATTTAGATATGGATTGATTGGGCATGTGGCCATTCTCTCCAATAGGATTTTTTCCCTCCCACCCATCTCCATCAGTTTATTTCTATGATTAATTAGATGCTTACTTATGCTTATGACTATTTTGTGCTTGACTTATCTTTGGTGTACTACATGACTAAGCATGGGGGGAGATACCTTGATGAGATTATCAGTTGGTTGCACTGGTTGTATGACTTCACCTGACATTGCATGACCTAATCTTCAGGGCCCCAAGGCCCCAAGTAAGTAGGTAGGTAATATTTTTTTCTTGCATTTGCATCTTGATTGCTCATAGTAGCTTAGTTTCATTTCATCTTTGATTTTCATTTCGATCTACTTGCAATATTTATGTACATGTTTCTCTTTCATCATATATATGAAAAATACAAAAAAAATAAAATATTTTATATATTAGTTGTTATGTTTTAAAATTTTGATTATGATATATATGGATGACGGGTGATAGAACCACCCTATATTTCATATTTTTATGTTTCACTGTACGAACATGTCCACCAATAGATGTTGCAGTTCCCATGCACTCTATGGTGAGTACATGTCCACAAGTAGGAGCTAGATGTTATCCCCATTTCCTAGGGATAACTAAGGAGATGATGTCGCAAGGCCCTCAGGTTGCAGACATGGAGTACCAAGAGGCATCAACATCCACTTTCACAGACAAAGGCCCACCTCATCACCATGGATATTAGGTTCATCATGAGGGTATCCACCACATTAGCTTGCTTCTGGAAGAAATTGGGTCTTTCTCTATGAACTACAAGCGAGGTATTATGGTGAGTGTCGTTTCAATATTTGAGGCATTTGAGTTTGTTGCATTTAAAACTACTTTTGATTATGTAACGTTTTCTTGGAAGTTATTATCTTTTCCATATTTCACCTTGGTGGTTGATATTGCACCCTAGTAAGTGGTCACCCTTAGGGATGGACTTGCTACTAGGAGGTCCCCTTGACAGGTCATCGTGCCATTCCCGATCACACTTGTCACTTTCCACACTTCATCCCCTTGTCTCCTCATATTTTGTGATTTTTGGGTGTATTACCCAAGAGGGGATTGTCCCTCATTTCATAGAAAGAAGGGGTTGAAGGCCCAAAGGCTTGTAGATGGAAAAAGATAAAATTCAATCATAGACCTTCTAGATGCTTGCACAGGGACCCCAAGGACAATGAAATGTATCTCATAACAAACTAATGGGACCCATAAAAAATAAAAAATACAAAATTCCAACCAAGGTTGAGCGTGTGTCAGCAATGATTTTCATGCTTTGGTAGAAGTCCCACACATTATCTTCAACTTGGGGAAGCATAATGTGACCAGGGTAGAGTCGAGGTGGGCATTTTTTTTCATGCTTAGGTAGAATCCTCATTTTGGCTTCAACTTGGAAACATCTTAAAATAACAAAAGAAAATAAATGGGCTTGGAAAAAGGTTGCATTGAAAATTAAGGTCCATCACACCCTCACAAAGGCACCCATAAATGAGACACTACGATCCCTTCTATGTCATGAACCCCATGCCTAAAATTCTTCCCCCATCCACTTCATTTTCTACACAGGGCTTAGAGGGGGGTCCACCTGGGAAACACTTCTTCACTTAGGGGGCAATTCATGCAATAGGTCGCTTTGTCAACCCTCTCATACCTAAACTTGGCAAATTGTATAGGGTCTTTGAGCACTTGTTTAGTTTGATGAGGTGGTTTTTGATGCACATGCTTAGGTGGCTCTTTTATTGACTTGATTTGCTTATAATGATGCATTTGAATTGAGATCCTTGGAGGACGTATTCATTGTCTTTGTGGGACCTAGTTGGTAGACAGTTTTGGAAGAACAAGCCTGGCTTTGGCTTCCTTGGGGCTTGAATACCACAGGTTGGATACCATGACCCACACCTTAAGAAAAGAAGGAAGATGAGCATTTCCTTTTGAGGCAAAAGAAGACATTGTAGAGGACTTCACCTAGCCCCTACTATCCCAACGTTTTGCTTCTTGAAGCCAAAAATCCACTTTTGGAGGGCTTGACATCACCTTAGAGCTAGAGTTTGGTGGTCAAGATGGACACTTGACATTTTTTGAGGAAGAAGACTCTTTGCATGATAGAGATGAGCCTATCACATGAGAGAGGAGCCTTTGGAGGAACAACGATTCATATTCAAGCTCAACATCCACCTAAAAATGCCAAAACGTCACCCTATAGAGGGATGATGTCATACTAGGGTTTCTTATGTGTAATTTTTAGAAGTTAAATTGAATTTATGATGTAAATGGGAAAAATAAGGGTTTTTGACCCCTTATTTTATGGTTTAGCCTAAAGTTAATTGGACAAACACTTTTATGGAGATTTGTATAAATAAAGATCAAACTCTTGTCATTTTATCATAGCACTCTCACTTGGAGAGAGACTCCTTGGCTGAAATTTGTGCCCTATTTGGGAAATTTTATCTATCTCCATTGCTACTATCTCTTGTGATGATTTGTCCTAGCTATTGGATGAAGAAGTAAGGCGTTGTTTATCTTGGAGGTTATTTCTTTCTTTTATGGTGAAATTTTCTTGGTTAAAAAGAGTTTATCTTGTTAATGCTTGGACTAGGTAAGGAATATATCTTTTTATTACTTATTTTCTTGGTTACAAGGTTAATATGTTAAGATTTTGGGGAGTATAAGTGTATACAACCCCACTAATCCCATCATAATTGTCTTGGAATATTTTTTTGCACAAAGGAATACTAGGAGAAGTAAAGGGTTAGACCCTGCTAGATTTTTCCTAGCTAGTTTTGCTTGCCTTGGGGAGTAAAAGGGCTTACACCCCCAAGGAAATAGCACAACTGGCTCTTTCATTTTAAAGACTCCATAAAAAAAATAGATAAAGGAACTTGATCTAGGTGGATATCGGTGGCCACCCACCTTTTCCGACTGGCTCAAAACAGTTTTCTGGCAAATTTGGCAATTTACTATTTTTAGCAGTTTTTAACTTCCGGGGCCATTTTGAGGGCCCAAATTAAGGTTTTTCAAGATGGAGGTTCTCAATGATGTCCTACGGAATGATTGATCCCCCTAAATGAATATCCTCAACTATACCTTTCCAACAAGCTATTATACGCCTAAAACGGAGATCGTATGCAAAAGTTACGACCCCGAGAAGTTGATGTACTAACTTACCCAAATGGGGCCCACAAGAATTTTGGTGCTTCATCTCCTAGGGTTAGGTTTTTGGATGTCTAGGGTTTTTTGCATTCCCGTTTATTGTAAAAAGGCCTTCATAGCCTCATTGTAATCATCTTCTTGCGAATGCGAGTAGTCGTCACATCTCTTCTCAGAGATAAGTTGCCACCATTCTAGCGAGTCTTTCACTCTATATTTTTATAGTCTCTGTACATTTCTTTCATTAATAGAAATCGTGTATTACTATATCTCTGTGTTTATGGTTGCATATCTGATATATTTCTGTTATATTACTAAATATTTGCGATATCTCTATGCATTTCTTTATTATATCTCCGATCTCATTTCGTGCCGAAAATAATCCAGATCAACACTAATCTCTTGCATTGGAGAAATAAAATAATTGCATTGGGATACATAGAATCACGAGATATTGAAATTGTTTAAATTGGAATCTTTTATATATGCTTAAATCTAGCCAAGGACACTAGGGCATCTTGTTTCTCCAAGGATTTATTGATGATTTAATAATTTTATGCTAAATCCATTAGGGCTGCAACAAAACACTTTATAACTTTCAAATTTAGTCATTTTCTAACCTTCAAAATTTGCTAGAAAACTACCAAATTAATCTACTAGTTGTTGTGCTTCTTTTGGGTGGTTTACTTGCAAGTTTTGGTGCTTGGAACTTTAGGTTGTAGAAATTGTATGCTACATCTATAATACTACAATAATATCTCTTCAACACTTGCACCTAACAGCCTTTAATTGTTGCTAAAGTATTGTGCTATCATACTTGAGTTACACTAGTAATTGCTAGCTAATCTCTTGCATATTTTCTTAGATTTTAGTGACTTATTTATCAACTCTTTTATTAATTTAATTGCTGATATATATCACTATATACTTATGATAATTTGGAAAGCAAGCTTCACTTGTTTTTCCATTAGATTATTGGGATCGTATCTTTTGTTTTCTTGTGTCTCGGGAAGGTACAACTTTCTTCCACAGGTACTCAAGCACTTGGAAACCATTGACCATATCCTAGACTCGTTCCCGAGCCACCCTTCACTTAGTATCTTGACCTATAGTGGTATCACTTCCATAACATCACTTTCCATCTCATTTCCCCTAGGGTCACCCAGGATTCCCCCCTTGTGTTGGATTTCTCTTTCACTAAAGTGACGGGAAGGTTTATCTAAGCTGACAGTGGGTAGACTCTCCCACAGTTATTTCCATCTCATGGATTGGGTTGAGCTTGGACCAACCTATAGTTTTTGCGATAACACATATCACTTGATCCATTCATCACATTAATACTAAAACAATTCCTTAACTCATTATGCAAGTGTCAATGCCACCAAATGAGTGAATGTTTTAATTCTTGTTCTTAAGCTTGTGATAGAGTGAATAAACATCACTATGAAACCGATGTGGGTGGTGTACTTAGTCCCATCATCGTGATGTCAAAAATAATCAAAGGGGGAATCATCTGAGATTTACGCGACTACTAAACCTATTAAACCAAATTGTCATGTGAAGAATCTCAAAGGTATGAAGATTTTTTAGGTTTGATTTAATCTCGAATTAATGTTGAAACATAGACACTATGGTTTGGGTTGATATTTGATATTTATCTTGCAAATATTCACAAACAAATTAAAGGAGTTTCTTACCATGAAGGTTGGTTCATGATCCATTTTGACATGGGTAAGAAATTTCCCCATTGTTATACATTTGCATTAACATGGTGATTCTAGCTTTAATGAAGATTTTGTATGTGCGAGAATTACACCAATTACATGTTCCAGACGAATTGAGAATTAGGAATAGCACACTAAAGGAATATTGTCCCAATACTTTTCTTCAATCAAGTGATAAACACAAGATCGAGCAACCTGCATTTAGTAAGACCTTTTAAAGGGAATAACAGATTGAAGTTGACGACCCACTAAATGTACGCCACAAAATGGATGGAAAGGAAAGGAATAGCTCCTTAAGCATCGAACCTAAATGCATGCTACAAAATTTATGGAAAGGGAAGGCATATCTCCACAAACATCGAACCTAAATTCAAGAAAATTGAACTATGAGCTAGGTCATGGGACTAATTTGTGTGTCCTGAAGCTATAATAATACAAATAAGTTAGTTGAAGTTTCACATGAGGAAGAGGAAAAATTGAGTAATATTTAATATTTAATCAAAACATGTCCTCACCATTCATTGGAGGATAAAGACAAAATATGGAAGATTGGAAATCCATGGAGGATAGATGCTAAAAGGACAAAAGTTAAGAAACTAGAAGGCCATAAGCCACAAGAAAATTCAATAAATAAAACCATTACAATCATCAAAAGGGTTCTCTTTTTGGGCATCGTAAGCTATCTTTGTATTTTAATAAGAGACGTTGTTAGCTCGCATTTTATATTATTACAAGTTGTGCTAGATATAGAGTATGCTTTCCATTCATTATTTTCTTGAAGCTTACGAGGATGGATGTTGTAAACCATAAACTATTCATTTGCTTGTAATGTTTATACTTACTTATCTTATGTGGTGCTAACAATTTGATGTGTAGCTAGGATCTCACGATGACTTGTAGGCTATCCTTGATTTATTAAAGTTGCTTTGGGGACTATGCAAGCTATAGTTGGTGGACTATTGCCTTTATTGTTTGTATTTCACCCTTTGTTTCATACCAATTGGTTCTTAAAATGCTCCTAGATAGGATTATGTTAGTTGTTTAATTAGGTACATTATGCCTTTGAATTCAAAGTTGCATTTCATTTTCGTCAATAAATCCAAATTACAATAGCTCGGGCATAATTAGAGGATTTTATACTTCAATGGAGGAAGGTCTAATTTGGTCCTTTCATTAGGGGAAGCTATGTGGTTGAGAATTGAAATTTGCACGTCGAAAAAACCAAATTGTTTT
>ML808914.1:42462-60332 GCA_009831015.1 Picea engelmannii | reverse complement strand
CTTTTGGAATTATTATATCTATCAAGTTTAAGGTGCTTGGGGGTGGCTTCATCCTATGGTTGGGTGACAATATTGCTATATTGTCTATGGAAAAATGAGCACATCTCCTTATTTCTAACAGGTTATGGGCCCACACCACCTTCAATACATTCTAACCACTAGAAGGTAGTGTGGCAGTTCTTTGTTAAGCTCATTGTGGAACTAGTTACAGTTGCAGATAGGTTTTCGAATTATATAGCTGCAACAAACCCTAACCCTTGTGTTCAGGCACTTTTGGTGAAGCATATGACCTAATTCCTTGACATCCTAGTGCGCCCTAGCCTAGTGCACCTCTTGGTATTCTCAGCTAGCAAAAATGTCAGGTTTGAATTTTTGGTCCAAGTCAAAGTCAATTAGAGTTTCTAGCTTGTTCTAATCATTGAATCTTCTGATTGAGTTTCTAATATCTTCTTGTCAAGATGGTATCTAGTTTCAAATTGAAAGCAAAGTTGGACAATGCTACAAGGTTTCAAAGGTATGCACTTGTATATGCTATCTAAGTTATATCATATAGCAAAAACATAAGTGTGTTTGTAGGGAAAGTAATAGAGATCTTGTCCAAGTTGTAATCTTGGATTTAGTGCATTCAGAAGAACAAGCGCACCCTCCATAGCAAGTGAGGCTTTGGGTTCTAGGTTTGATTAAATTGTTAAAATTTATATATATCAAGGGTGATAGTTGCTACATTACAAATTGTGAAAGCAATCTTTGAAAGATTGTATTATTGCTAGGTGCGATGAATACTTGAATGCATATGAATACTATTGATATAGATGCTTATTATACTTGTTCACAAGATGAACTAACATCTCCTCTAGATAGATATTTTGTGTCTTCTCTTGTTGTTCTTGTTCTGGGCAGGTACCCTTGTGAAATATGTTTGATGAACAATCCTTATGGAAAATGTCATAGAAGAATTTTATAAGGATGACACAACTTTAAGATGAGCATCAATCAAAACAAATAGAGACAAACTTAAAGAGACTTAGAGGAGTTAGACTCAAAGGAAGTCGGGAATCAAAAGGAAACCAGAACAGGCTTGTGACACTTTGCAGAAAGCAAAGAGAGATGTAGTAGAAGGAAGCATGGACTCTCTCATATGGAGGGAGATGATCACAAAAATCCAAAAGAAGAGCATGTATATTTCTCATTCAGGCATGAAGCCGATATTAGGAGGGAGATAATCCCCATTGATATGATCCATTGAAGAATCTATGAATACTATGAAGTATATGTCCATGTTCTTCATTACAAGTAGCAGCCATGATAAGAAGCACGTGTTTATATTGAATTTAGAAGAAGTCTTCTTCGAAAAGAAGCCTTGAATATCCTTGGTTGTCCATCTAAATTTATGTTCCTATGACGGAAGGAAAAAGTTGGATCCTTCAGGAAATAAGAGCATGTAATCTATATAATATTCCATCCACTCCAACATTAAAGAGAAACATGAGGAAGAACATGAAGATTCCAAGAAAGAAAGAAAAATCAGAACAACCAATTGAACCAGTTTGAACCCACTAGAAGCAGTCAAGTAGAAGGAATGGAAGGAAGTTGTGATGAAGAGCAATGTATGTGAGAAATTGTGAAAGATACTTTTAAAAGGAAGAATTGATAGACACAAGGCAAGACTTAGGGCCATAAGGTTCTCCCATAAGGAGGGAGAAGACTATGATGTCATCTTGTTCCAGTAACCAGACATACCTCTACCCGAGCCATTATATCTCCTGCAGTATCCATGGTTTGGAGTTTACATCAGATGAATGTAAATATTGTTCTTCTCAAACAGAGTAATTAAAAAGAATCATATGTAGAGGAACCTCAAGGTTTTGAGGTATACCAGAAAGAGACCCTTGTATGCAGATGGAAGAAAACCTTGTATGGATTCAAGAAAACTTGGTGCAAAGCCTCTCATGTACAGTAGAAGTGTGGTGAAAACTTCCTATAACAAAGGAAGTATATTGAAATGGTTCTTCAAAAGTTCAGGATGATGGATTGCAAATCAATGGAAAAATATTGTGATGATATATCTGAAGAAGTTGAGAGACTCTGATCTAGTAGACCCATCTTTGTATCAACAATTGATTGGCTCGTTAATGTATTTGGAGAATACTCAACCGAATATTTTCTTTGTGGGACATTTGAGTTATGATATACAATTGCATGAATTTATCGATTCATATTGGGCAGGAAGTGCAGATGATAGAAGAAGTGCTTCTTGGATATGTTTCAGTTTGAGCTTTTCCATGATATCATGGGCTAGCAGGAAACATAATTCTGTTGCACTCAGTACTGCAGAAGCAAAGTATATTGCAGCTTTTGATGCTTGTACGGAAGTAGTGTCGCTCCATAAGCTAGTTTCTGGACTATTTGATCAGGTGTTGGATTCAACCATAATATATTGTGATAATGAGAGTTCTGTGAAGCTTTCAGAAAACCCAGTGTTCCATGACAGGTCGAAGCACATTGAGATCGAGCATTATTTTCTCCACGATAGAGTCCAATGGGTAGAAGTGGTTCTCTAGTATATCTCCACATATGAGCAAATAACAGATATTTTGGTAAATCCTTTGTTCGAGATGAAAAGTTTGTGTACTTAAGGGACAAGCTAGGGATTGTGGAGATGACTTCCTTATTGGAAAAGGAAGTGATTACTCCTAGGTTGGGAGGGAGAACTGATATGTTATTGATTTATGGACAATCATTTTCTAGTTCAGAAAATGGTCCAAGATTGGGAAGTTCCTCTCCAGTCTGGAAAGTGGTTCGAGATTTCCGACATACAATCATTTTCCAATTTGGAAAATGGTCCAGATCGGACAGTCATTTTCATAATGGAAATGGTCGGTTGATGTACCATAGACAATGATTCCCCTTGTGGTCAGTGTGTGGGAATGGTATAGGACATTCATTCTTATTGGAAGTCACTCTGAGTAGTGGTCAAGTAGAATGGTCCATCTTGTCGGGTAGTCATTCTTTCGAAGTTCACATTTGTGAGCAGTTTTGAAGAATTGTTTGTTTTGGAGGTTGGTGCAGGACATTCATTTCCTTAGGAAATGGTCTGGACAGTCATTCTCTATGGAAGAATCATTCTCTTCAGGTTACACTATGATTAGTACCAGAGGAATGGCCCTGTTAGGAGAATGGTCCAGGTTCATAAATCAGGGACATTGATTCCCTAGGGTAGACTCATTCTCTCCAAGTTGCACTGTGATTAGTGTTGGAGGAATGGCCCAGTTAAGTGAATGGTCCTAGATCAGAAATCAGGGACAATTATTCTTCTATGCTTGATAAGAATAGTCTAGATATCCCATGACAGATGCTTTTGTTTTTAAGGGCAGATTCTCTTCCAGGTCTCACAGATGTGAGTGGAAGAATGGTTTAGATGACTTATTTTGTATCATGATATTGTTTATACAGGTTGATATGGGATGATATGATTGTCATGGAGACTGTATGTCTTTGGGCAGTAGTTGTATGCTATGGTGGTGGATGTGTTCCATCGGCAGTGACTGTGTGTCACTGGTTAGTAGTTGTGTGCTACTAGGAATGGTTGTATAACACTGGGTAGTAGTTGTGTACTACTATGGACAGACACAGTTGTGTTCTATTGGATGGAACTGTAGTAGTTGCATGTTATTATCTGATTTCCATGGAGACTACCACTAGTGTTGGAGATGACTAACAACTAGATGGATAGTTAGTATGTTTATGGACAGAAATTCTCCAAGCGGAGAATGGTCCAGGTAGGATAGATTGTTGGTGGACAGACATCCTTCCTATGGAGGATGGTACTTGTTGTTGTACCATGGACAACTATTCGTCTAGGACGTATGTCCGGATTAGAAGAATGGTTTATCTTCCTGAGTTCACAATAGTGACCAGAGTGGAGATATTGGTATAGGACATACATTTTCCCTAATTTCACAGTAGTGGTCGAAGGGAAAATGGTCTAGGATAGTCATTCTTCTAGGACGTACATTTGAATTAGAAGAATAGTCCTTATAGCCCATGGTGTGGCTTCCAGCATCTGTTGGAACAATTATTCTTCTAGGACATATGTCTAGATTAGAAGAATGGTTCTTGCATCACTCTGTGGAGTGAGTGACTTATTCAGCATCATGCCTGATTACTCAAATGGAGTATGGCTTCAAGAGATGATACAGTTGATGTTATAAGATGATACTAATAGTGATGATGTTGCTTGTGGGTTGATCTACGTGATCATGAGATAGCATGTGTGGCTATGATGATGTTATCGGTTGAATGGTATGTTTGTGCTCAAGACCCTTGCCTTTAATACCTCCCTAGCTAGGAGGGAGTGTTGATATTATGGTAGCTATGGGAGGTATTAACATTTACGTGTAACCTTTGATGAGACTAGAATATTCCAGAAATCAAGAGAAACCCTAAACAAATGTGTAGAAACCCTAGAAGACATGTCGGCTCAATAAAAGAATTAATATTTAAGTGTTAACCTCTAAAAGAAGAAGTCGGCCTGGACAAGTGACAAAGAGCACTATAAATAAGAGGGCGCTTGAGCTCATTTTTTCATTCACATTCTCACAACTACATAAGACTAGTAGTGCGCAAGTTTGGAGAGGGAGTGCAGTTGCAGCTACTGCAACTGGGATTTCGGTCTTTGGTAATGGTTTATACTTTATGCCTTGGTTATGGTTTGGACTCTCTACTTGGTGAACTATCCTTGGAGAGATGTATGCTACCTTGGTTGCCTATTGGTTCTAAGGGTTTTCTTCTAGAATCATTCTATCTGTAAAGGTTAAGGTGCTCGGGGGTGGCTTTGGCCTACAGTTGGGTGACAATATTGCTATATTGTCTATGGAAAAAAGAGCACATCTCTTTATTTCTAACATTATCCACATCAGTTCGTCCAATGATCCAAGAGATGGCCTTTGCACATGGGAATACAATGGTTCGTGTAGTCACTTTGTGTAACTGAGAGAAATTGATTGCATAGTAAATTCCATCATTAGGATCAATATCCCTTGGGAGGAGTGGCATCACTAGATACATATTTTTTTTAACATTTGATATATATTCCCCCATTTCTAAACTATATCAGTATCTTTGCAACAAGTTGTGTCATTGTATATTGGTCCTGGAGCACCAACCTTTACTTCTGCTTCCTCTTCTGGATCTGGGATTACTTCAATGATTGGGTCCTTTTGCTTCTTGAACTTCTTGGAAGCAATATTAGGGTCATGCATCTCATCCATGTCAATGGAATCAAACATTATCATTCTTAGTTTTTAAAAGAACATAAATGCCCGTGGAGAGAAATAGCAATGGTTCCAAAATTTCTTATCTATTAATGGTTTCCATCTTTAGGAAAGAGTATTTTTGCACTTAAAATTTCCATTTAGATGGTTTCCCCTTTAAAACTCATGTTAATCATAATTTTTCCCAAAGGTTAAAATCTTAATATGGCTCTATGTGGGTTCGATTGTACTAATGGAAATGACAATTATCACAATCGTAGTTCTTGCAAGACCTATGCAAAATGAACCATTGTCTAATCGAGTGAACGAGATCAATAAGAGGAAAGGTTGAGGTTTTTATTTATTAAATGGAACATGACTCCCTTGGCTTGGATCCTTTCTTTCTTGGAGAATGGGGTTGAGCCTATGGACAATTATACCAAAGGTGACCTATTTATTGCAATTTTGGTACTGAAAAGTTGTGTTCTCATTTAAGAATAATTTTATGTGACAAACATGGTTTTGAATAAGAATAATAAAATAAAAAGTTGAGGACTAACTTGGGCTACATTTGTCTTCAATACATAATGGAAAAATGATCCATGAATTAAACTCTATCCAGGGAAAAAACTAGCTATAGGATGGCTCCCTTCCCTTCAATCCATGCCCGCGACATATTAAGAGTGAAATTCGTAGGCAAGGGTAGGAAAATGAGGGAGAAGGGGGCCATTATAATGGTGACTTATCCCTCCTATGGGCACAGAGGATAGACATGTCTAGTTGGAAATAGGGTTTAGGTTGACAGGGAAAAATATTATTGGTTGGGTTGTAGAAATGAAAGACCTAGGAAAACAAGTGCATGGGATCTTGGATTAATACAATTTCTATGGGCCATGTGTCATGAAGGGGTTTCTTAAGGTGTACTTCATTTAAATTTATTGAATTCTACAAACAAAATATCTAGCTAATTATCGAGAAGAAATGCATACCTGGAAAAGATTGGTCAACTTTTGATGTGAATTAGTACGGTGGTTCAATTGTTGGTCGACTTGGGATGTCGTGCGATGGATTATGTGCACTTGAGAAGAAACAACAAGTGAGAAACTTATAAGTGCAATGTCGAAATGGTAAAATAATATTGAGTAAAACTTGTTTTATAATTAAAAAAAAATATACCTTTTTGAAACCTTTTGACCCTTTTAAAAAAATTAAAAATGCCATATCATTGTATTGCAGGAGATGAAATTTTGGTCAGGCATGATAAAGAAATTTTGGTCGCAACACATGAAAACATGAAGAGATTCAATGTGTCATGATGATTCGAAACTTGGATATGTGCAATATATAACTTGGATATGTGTGATATATTGCAAGGGGAAAATATTGGGCACAATACACTACAAGAAGGAGAAACTTCATCGAGGGCAATGTGTTGCACCTAAAATCATGTTTTGTGCGATATATTACATTATTGGAGACTTTTGATCAGTGTAACATGTCTCAGGGGAATAATACTTGTGTGTGATATGGAGCAAAGAAAGGAAACTTTGAGTTGTGTGATACGACAAATTTTCCAAAATATTTTGAACTTTCTTTCTTTGTCACAATGAAGACATAGTTTGTGTGATGTGGTGTATTGTGACCAAGATAGACTTCAGTGTGATACATCACAAGAAAAATAAGTTTATGAGCAATGTGAAAAAAAAAAACTTTTACAATTTTTGAAGGTTTCAAAAGGGAAAAATAGATCAAAAGGCTAAGGGAAAAGAGAAATACAATTCTTTAGAGCCTAGTCGGTAAGAAGAAAGAACAAGACTAAATTCATGGAAAGTTTCAAAGTAAAGTGATTAATCCAAGCCAGGTCTATGAATACTCTAACATACAAAAAGAAAACGAGGGTTCCCGTGACTATTGTCACTAGTAAATTTGGGTCATTTTGCGACGGCTCTTGTGACGTTATGTCGTGGCTATTGCGATGAATCTTGGGTCTCCCAAACGTCGCTTCACATGTCGTGGAAAGTGAGAAAAACCTAAAAAAATGTCGCAAGTGCAACAAACCAAGGAATCTGTCGCATGAGCGACAAAGAATGGATATCTCCGCACAATTGAAAAAGAAGGGATATCGTCGCAAGAGCGATAATGTAGGGAAATCGTCGTAAGTGCGACAAGGAAGGGAAATTGTCGCAAGAGTGACAAGGTAAATAGATCATCGCAAGAGAGACAAGGTAGTGACGTCGTCGCAAGAGAGACAAGGTAGGGAGATCGTCAAAAGCGTGACAAGGTAGGGATATCGTCGCAAGAGCGACAAGTTAGGGAGATCATCACAAGAGAGACAAGGTGAAGAATCTTGCGACGAATCAGCTATCAAAGGCATCATCACAATAGCGACGAATGTAAGGATTCTTGCGACGAAATAGATTTACTATCGATGAAAAATATTCGTCGATAGTATAGTTATTTCGTCGCAAAAATACTTAGATTCGTTGCTCTTGCGACGACATATATTTATTAAAAAAAAAATGGATGCCCTTATTTGTAGTATGTTGATCATTCTTTTATTGTTTGAGAAATATTTCAAGAGATATTATTATATGTTTATGATATATGTTTCATGAATGTGAAAAGTATTTACTGCATACAATTATAACCAAAAGTGTACAGTCTCTAAAAAGGATTTTTGAGCAAAAAAAATTGTCAAACATCTATATCATTCATTAATAGAAATTCACTAATAAAACACAAGTCTACTAATAAGTAATTGTGGTAGATGTAGTCAATTAAATAATCATTAAACATCTAATTTCAAACTTCCAACAATAGAACCCTAACAACATTGAGGAAAATGTTGAACTTTGGCTTTAAAACAAAACAAATGAAATGAGAAACACCAAATATCTTATTTCAAACTTCCAACAATAGAACCCTAAGGAAAATGTTGGACTTTGGATTTAAAACCAAAACAAATGAAATAATAAAACCAAACATCTTATTTCAAACTTCCAATAATATAACCCGAACTGTGTTGAGGAAAATGTTGTAGATTGGCTTTAAAACCAAAACATATGAAATGAGAAACACCAATGTCATCGGAATAGAAGCTAGACAAATTTCTCTAGTAATAAAACCTAGGATATTTTTCAAGGAAAAAAAATCCTTAACACGAACACACAACTTTGCACAAAGCACTAAGCCTAATATAGGCAATTGATAAACCCTAGAACCCTTGCATGTCTAAAAACCATGCAATCTCCAATGACATTTGTTGGCAAACAAACCTGCAATGACAATACTTGTTGGTAAATAGAAACCTTGCATCCACAATGACATTTATTTTATTTTTTTTCTCAACCCAAAAGCTAACTAAGATTTTAAAAAGGAGAAAAGCAAATTTGGACCCTGTTCAAAAGGATACTTGAAAATGAAAGCTCATGTAAAAATCCATAACCGTCGCCTTTCAAAACCTAGGATCCCATTTTACTAGAAATCCAAATCCATAACCATCACCTTTGAATCCTACTCACAAACCCTTAGGGAAGGCAAAGGGTTTAACCTCTTATTTCGACCTCTATCACTTAAACCAATGAATAATGTGTTACCAGAGGAAATAGAGATAGACATTCTTTCTTTCTTCTCAAATAATTTTTATGTTGTGTAATGAACAAAGGAAATGATGATGGAATGTGAGAATCCATCAAGCCAAATGAACTTTGTTTGAAATTCTCCTATGACCATGAATGGTGCAAGTCGTCCTCTTGTGATATTTGTATGTCAAAAATCAAGTATTAAATCACTCTGGAAGTGGCATTGATATGACCTACAAGGCCAAAATGAGTTGATGTTAAGAGTGCAATAATCGCCACAGTGAGTGCATACATTCCCTCGATGACCATGTGGAAGATAGCACATTGGCATTTAGTCTGCAAGTTGGATGACCACCCTTATGTGGCCATCACGTGGTGGACCCTAGTTGAACCCTAAATTAGCATGAACTCATTAAATTTTTTTTGCACATTGGCATTCAATCAAAGGACCATGTGGAATATAACACATTGGCATTCAGTATGAAAGTTGGATAACCACCCTTATGTCACCATCACGCGACAGACCCTAGTTGAACCCTAAACGAGTGTGAACTCTCACTTTTTTTAACACATTGGTGTCTGAGGACCATGTGGAATATAACACATTAGTATTCAGTCTGCAAGTTAGATAACCACCCTTATGTCGCCATCACATGGTGAACCCTAGTTTAACTCTAAACGAATGTGAACACACTTTTTTTAACACATTGTGATGGTGAACCCTAGTTGAACCCTAAATAAGCATGAACTCTCACTTTTTTTAACACATTGGCATTCAATCTGAGGATTGCCCTTTTGTGACCATCAAGTGGTGAACCCTAGTCGAACAGTGAACTCTCGCTTCATGTCAAGAGGCAATGAACCCTAGTCAAACCATGAACTCTCTCTTCATGTCAATAGGTCACCCTAGTCAAACCAACATTTGAACCAAAAAATATAAAAAGAATAAATCATTTGAACCAAAATATAAAAATAATAAATCAATATACACATGCATCTATAGAGGAAGCTTGGTAAGGGTTGATACGATGACATATATTTATTTAAAAAAAAAAAATTGATGCCCTTATTCATAGTATTTCTATCACTTTGAAATATTCTTATGTAAACACAAGAGTTTGAATGTGGTAATAATGGTATCTCATTATTAATAAGTTCATTTGAAATTTGTATATTATTAGTACAACATAATATAAACTAAGGAAACTACTGAATAAAAAACATTATAAAGGAAAAGTCTTTATATGGTAGAGATCCACTATCACTCAGATGAGTTCGTCATGTCTCCCAATTTAGAAGCCGCCACCACCATTAAAACTACCACTAATGCATCCCAGATGGGGTGCCACGTAGCCTGCCCCAAACCCAAGCCATTAATATGGCAGGTCGACAACCTTCACCTCATTCTTGAATGAAGGGAGGCCATTACTGCCTACCGAGAAGGGGAGGACAGCTCCTTTGTGTGAGAAATATGGATACCACAAGGTGTTATTGCAGTGGGCGGATCGGTACAGTGGTCATGTCGACCTTTTCCTTATCACTCTCACTGGGTTGAGGTTGGCTCCATTTCTCCCTTGTGCTCCATCACCCTGGTCGGTCTGAGAAGGAGACCTATGTCTAGTGGACTCTTACTAAGATTGCCCAGTGAATTATCAGTCTTCTTGGATTTGTTATGCCAAGGGAAAGAGGCAAGCTAAGGCATGGACCAGCTTGGTATATTCTAGATGCCCAACAGAGGAGCGTGCCCTGTCCATTGCTCAGACTCAGAAACGGGAGAAACCAAGAACATTGCCAGTGGCATACATTAAGGAGGAGATTTTGGAGGAACTCATCGAGGTTCCTCAAGAATCCCTCCTCTTCACAATGTCAGATGATTCGTAGCCCCCCATCCATAATCCAGCAAGCACAAGATCCCCAGCTGCCATGGAAGGGGCCACATGTATAATTGAGGAGGAATTACTCCATCTGGACTCTTCAGCCTCAATTCAGAACATGGACAGCCAAGTCGAGATAGTGTTGGAGGAGGTCAAGGCGGTGGAGGCTATGGACACCTTTGGCGTGGAGGTGGAGGACCACCCATTCTTGGTGCCTCCACCACTTATGGCTCTCTCTGATTTCTTCAATGCTCCACCACCTTTATTCCATCTGAAGCGGCTCGAGCTCCTCTTCGAGCTAAGGAACTAAATGGTTGACCAGATACAATAGGACACCCTCATGCACCAGCGGATTGACATGCTCTATCATGCCTTCTTGAATGCACCTGCAGCTTAGCATTTCCCGACATGTGCAAGGCCTTTCCTGCTCTATCCCAGGGGTGGCCCCTTCAGCAGCGCTCTGAATGATATACCCCTAGGTGATAATGTGTAATTTTTTTTCTATGGTCACCTCGCACACTCTCAGCTCAGCTCCCTATACTACGATGATGCAGTTTTATAGTTCTGTCATCTTTTTTCAGTTGGTAGTTTTTCTTAGATGCATAGAACAGTTCAATAAGAACTTGAATCTGCCACCTGCTCTGGTTTTTGTTTGGCAGGGCAGATGGCGGATAACCATTTTGACTAATGACATCACAGTCTGCCACATGTTCTGGTTTCCACTAATTTGGCGGACATGTGGCATTTTTGTACTCTAAAAGCTCAGAAATAGGAAACTCCCTTTTTTATTTACAAAAAAAAAAACTACCACTAATGAAAAAACTTCCATGTTGATCTTGACAAGTGATTTTATGGCCATGGATATTCAAAAATAACAAATAGGACTAATGATGCTTTATAATTGGTTCATAGTGAAATTCCTTACAACATAATTACTATAAAAATAATGAAACCAATAAACTACAATTATCATTTTTCACTTGCATACATCACACAAAGAACTTTCACACATTAAACAAAAATTACAAAACTCGCAGACATTATACACAAAATTCTTGCAAATATATCCAATAAATTGATTACACACAATTTCTAAAATCTATAGTTGTGATAATACGCTATATACATAAAATTATTGCAATGTATTCAATAGAGTGATTACATGCAATTTCTAAAATCTACAGTTGTGATAATGAACTATGTTTGTGATTGTTTCTCGTAACCAAATCTCCATTTTTTTGTTGAAATAAATAGGGTAGTTGGATACAATACACCCATTGACTCATCACTAGTGCATAATCCAATTTGATGTTATAAGCCTTACAATAAGTCTTTAATCCAATTTTCCCCTTTAATGGTTTAAACTTTGGAAGGTTGCCATAAATTCTAGGTTGGTTTTTCATAATAGGAGGGATGGGGAATCACCAATACTTTTTTAGATAAAGGTTCCATTAGAGTATAGCGAAAATAACTCCTAGGACAATTTGCAAATTTATGCTTATGAAGAAAGTGCAATAATAACATTAACAATTACCTGGGAAGATTGGCCCCTTGTACCATTCAATGGAATGCTAATAACCATTATTGGCCCCTTGGCCCCTTTGTGCAACCAATGGTTATAATCTAGTTAGAAAATTCTACTTGATATGGATGCATGCCATATATTATGTGGGATTTTGAGGACTAGATTAAACATTTTTGCATTAGAACAAAATCCACTGGCCTTCAAATAAACATTAGTGCTTGATTATTTTTCATTTCTATATATATCCATTGTTGGATTTTGTAAAGATGTGCTACAATGGTTTGAATAAATGGTAGGCAAAGCTTGTTGTCACTTGTGAAATTGTTGTTCCACTTATTTGTCTTGCGGTTTCTACTAAGAGTTTCACTTTCTAAGACAACATATGGGTGTTGAACGAGATGACTATAAATATTTGACATTCTTACTAAAGATCATGCTAAGGTGATGTAGTCAACAATAATAACTCTAGAAAAGTCAATCCAAGTGAGACATTAGATTCCTCATGAACAATAGATATTATATGTACATAATCACCAAGAACATCGACAAATTATGAAGGCCTTCACCTTGATTTACTAAACTAGACTTATTTTCAAGTCCCAAGTTATAAAAATAAAATAAAAAATGGAGGTCTCTCTCTCTTTCAAGTTAGAAAATCGTGTGATACTAGCATGAATTAATCTTTGTAGATATCAGGGTGCATATTCAAGAAGATGAGTTTTTGTTTATCTATTAAATTATGCCAATGTTATAGAATACCAATGTCTTTCTGTCAAAATGAATTTTTAACTCCTTGGATCAATGATTATTGTTGACATTTGGGTTTATATAGATAGTCTAATATTGGGTAGAATCTTAAAAGAGATGGGTGTTGTAAATAATTTGGTTCACATGCAATTGAAGGAAGAAAAATTGAAGTAGTGAAGAAAGTAGGTGGGAGGAAGCTTACAATGTTTTGGACGAGATGGTGTCCAAGGGCTACAATCCTAATGTTGTAACATTTACTAAATTAATGGATGGTCTTTACAAGAATTACTAAACATTGAGGAGGCCAGTATGGTTCTTGATAAGGTGGTTAAGCATGAATGTTCTTCGTACTTTGTCACTTAACAACATTATTGTTCATTCTCTTCATATTGCAAGGAAGTTACTATAAGAATTTCAACTTTTGATGAGATATCAAAGAGAATTTGTACTCCTGATATGACCCAACAAACATTTATTTATTTAAAAAAATAATAATAATTGAGATAGTTTGTGCCCCTTCTAAAGGAGATAGGTTAAGGGTTGATCATTCAATAGAAGGTTATCTCTCTTACTCTAATATCATCTTTGATGTCTTATGTGGGTGCAAGAATTTTATGGATGTGTTGTTGTGTCTTTGTTGAGCATTTCATATGGTTGTTACATGTATATCAGATCTATCCTTGACTGATAACACTTGTTTTTTGGTGGTTTTGTCACATCTTCTTTATAGAATTTCAAGTTCTATTTATTTCCTAGACTCCATAGCCCAAGCACAAGGCATTGGGTTTGCTTGGATTCTCACATTATATCTTAAAATACAAAGATATTACCATTCTTAAAAGACAAATCGATACAAGTTTGGAACTCTTGAAACCCACAAACAAACAAGCATGTAAAATTTAAATCCAAACTTGAACAATTCAATCTCCTAAATTTCACGTTTACCAATGCCTTCAAAATGCTAGGATGATATCCATGGAGCCACAAATTGATGCAAAAATTGTATGTCAATGCCAATAGAACCAATAGAACCAAGGAGTATTGAATCAATATATACCAAGACTAAGAGAAGATGAAATTATCATTAAATGTATAATAAAATTACATTCACAGATATATACAAGCCATAGAAATAGCCTTGTGTATATTATCAGATCAAAAAATACCCATAATGTAAATGCATTATATCATCATTACATGTTTAGCTATATAATGTACATCTAACTGTCTTATAAAATTATTACACATCATCAATTTATTTTAGTCTTCTTTTGTGTTTTCCAGTTCTTAACTAATTCATCCATCACCATGTCTTTGTTTACTGGGTGCTCTTCAGCAGATGATGTTGATTCAGTCCTTTCATGCCGAGCACGTCTGGTCTTGTACCCATGGCATGGAGGCTACTGTGAGGGGCCATCACCTACAAAAACAAATAAATATTAAATTTATATGGCCATTTTTTAAATATCATTGAAGTAGTTCATTAATATTAAAAAAAAAACTTTGCAATGTAATTATTTACTTGTTCCTCTAGTCGACACCGTTGGAATGGATGCCATGTTCAGCTGATCTTCAGGTCGAGGAGGATCAACTATGACATTCTCTGCCATTGAAACGTCAAAATTTATAAGTACATAATTATTAAGTATATGATTAATATACAGTCATTTTACCGTCGTGGGCCTCAGTCACAGGAACACCTTGGGGTTGCACCCTACTGGGATGGGGTTGTTGGGGAGAACCATGATCTTTTGACCGTGTTGCACTATCAATGCTCTATTTTCCAGTACTAATGGTTTTGTTGATAGTGTTTCTCCCCTGATTAAAACAAAGTAAGACATTAAATTATGGACGTTATCAAATGTTTACATATTTTATAAGCAATGAAAGGTTAATGTGGACTAATTTTTATTTACCTTATCCTGCAAACTGAATCTTGGGGTCTGCCCCATGCTTTTCATATGATCAACCACATATTTATAACCATACTTGTAACCAAGTTGGAGGTCTTCCTCCATGGTTTCAGTTCCGAATTCGTCGCCCTGCATTGCATAAGGGTATGTTTTTTAAATGTTTTTCGCTGCAATTACCTGAGAGTTGTAAGGCGATACAAATAATGTTCTTAAGATGTTTGGGTACTTACGATTCATGATTGTAACCTCGAGTAGCCGCCATGACCTAGCTTGTGTTGGCCATGTTTGGAAATCCTTGCTTTGGTTTCCTTCGAAGTGTCAGGAAAACTATCATCAAAATTTTCAAGTATGTTATATATAACCACACTTTTATTTAGATCTAAAGAAAATTAAAGCTGGTATTGAAATCAAAATTTTGTAATTTACCTTGGGGTACCAGTTATTTTTTCTCCTGATTTTTCCAAAATATTTTATTTTTCATCATCAATGATCACCTTCCACTCCCTCTCTAGAATTGAGGGAGGATGCTCATACCTAGGATTTCCTGCCAAGCTTCGTCTTTAAACATCCCACGTATATTTTAAATATTCGCCCGCTGTAAAGGTGACCACTTTTTTATTGAACGTGTCTACTACAAAGAGGCCTTCAAGATATTCCATAAGTTATTTTTTGATGTTGGAATTTTGGAAATTCCACCTCATGCATAAGGTTTCCCCAAAAATCAACAAGGCCTTTTTCTCTAGGTGCCTGTAAAAATGGTCGTTTCCTACACACAAAAATATATGATCATTAATTTAAAATTAATAATCTAGATGATTTGTGTATGAGATGGACAACATGAAATGATTAAAATATGAAAAACTACCTCAGAGTCTTATTTGTTTTAATGGAAGTCCATTATCGTTGACCAAAAATGTGCACGGAAGGGTCCCCGTGCTTGTCACACATCTAGCTCCAGGAAATGAAACCATGTCAACCACATCATCAACCTCATCTCTGTCACCATCTCTAGAGTCTGACCGATGTGTGGATGTTTGGCGGTGTGTGTCATGGATCTTATCTAAATTAGGTGTGGAAGATGGAGAAGTAAATAGTACTCTAACATATGTATGACCGCCCACATTAGGACTATGTGGCGTCTCTGCAGCTCCACTACTACCAACATCGGGTTGAACAGGCTCCAAAAATCTCTTTATAAAAAAAAAAATGTTTTTTCGTGACATGATGTAAAAGTTAAGGAACAAATTTTCATAATTGAACAAATGAGTACATTAGAAAAAAACACTTTAAATTATGGTTATTACCTTGTATGTGTTAAGTTGTGACATAAGGAGATTGATATTTTCTAGGACGTCGGGAGTTTGATCTAGACGATCTAATAAGCTAGCAAGTTCCTTGTTCGCTTGAATGATCTTTTTTTTTATTAATACCATCAGATCAGGGGTTGAATACAACCCCTCCTCATCAGCGGAATCATAATCAACATGGCCTGCCGACTACATATAATTTCAACAAAAATAATGTTATTTTAGTAAAATTATATAAGAAAATAATAAAATTCACGTAAAATGAAAGTGGAAATTGATAATCATTTACATGTTCTGCGGCTCGCCCTTTTCCACGATCATCCTGCCACATTATAATATAATTAGAACCCCCAAATATTTAAAAAATTGTCAACGATAACAAAAAAACTGATTGCCACCCAAATAAAATCAACCTCAACGATCACCTCCCACATTATTATAAAATTGGGATCGTGAAATATTTAAAACAATGTTAAGGATAAAAAAATATATATAATGCAATAAGTAGAGGTTTCTTGAAGAGGTGCTTCGTAAGTACCCGCACACTATTAGTCGATGTTTCTATTCAATTCAAATGGTAATCCACTAATAACTCTTCCCTAGGAGCTATCTTTTTTATTGTGCACAGGACTACTCGATTCTCTTCACGTCCCTCATATATTCAATTCAGTTGTTTGTTTGTTGTCCTAGGTCATGCATTGTTTTTAAACCCTACAATAATCTCGGAAGCTTTAGGCCTTCCATCAATATAGATAGTTGTTCCCTTATTTTTATCCTTGTTTATTAGTTGTATGTAATTTGTGGCGAGTGCATATCTCTACATACTTCGCATGTACCGGACCAGCCGCATCCAATCCTTATAATTGTAACACGATCTAACATAGTCCATCAATTCAGTTACTGTATTGTATTTTATAGTTATTCCATCCATGGAAAATAGCCCCAGGCCATGCAGGGAGGATGGTGCAATGTGATATGTCCTATTGTTGACAATAAAGTCAACATCTATAGGAGGTAGTTCCTTAGTTACCCATTTTTTCACCAGATTCTTATACCTAAGTGGCACCTCTTTGTCTCCTATGCTATCATCGTCATAAGAGCATGATCCTCCTTCGGAAAAAAAAAAATCCCATGCGTCTATAGAATTTTCTTCTGACTTTTTCACCTCTGGTCCTTGTTTGCTTATCATATCTACTAGATGCAGTCACATTTCCCTCTATTTGTCCTAAGATTTCCTCACTCTACGAAGAAATATCTAACAAGTACATGTTTGGTTGTACCTTTAGTTGCATGTGCACGTGTTGTTAGTGAGTACCCCATCCTCATCCTAGTTCCAATTTTTGAACTTTTTTTTCTATATTCAAAGTTCTAAATAAAATGTTTATATCTTTAGTTTTGGATGCACAATTAGACTAGAGTGAAATTACCAATATTGGTAGGGGCACTCATGCATGTAGTGGATTCCCAGCTTAGTGAAGGGTATGAATCTCTAGGTGGGTGTACCTTAATTTGACTCACTTATCCATGTAAGCAATATGCACTATGGTTAGATTTCACAATATGGAATAGTGGTCAACCACCTAATGTAATGTGATATCCCTCTTGATTTTGGACATATTAATGTGATAACACTAAGAACATGATAGATATGAGTTCTTATGATGTTAAGGG
>ML808914.1:3422-19220 GCA_009831015.1 Picea engelmannii | reverse complement strand
GACGAATTAGCTATACTATTGACGAACTTTTCTCATCAATAGTATAGCTAATTCTTCACAAGATTCATTTCATATTTGGTTTATCAACTTGAAATTAAAATTTGATACTTTGCAAGCCAGTTGTACCTTGAGTCAAATACAAATATGAAATTAGGAATCATTAACATATCTACTAGAACATATAAAAAATAGGGTTTATGGTTTACATAATGAATTGATGATGGAAAAAAGTGGGTGTGTGAGTCAAATTTGAGTCCAGAAACCCTCCCATATCATTAAGGCATACGAATAGTCTATCCATGTCAAATTTCAGTGCATACAGAAATAGTTTGAAAAAATTTCAATGTTGGCCCCATTCACGGGTCATTGTTGCCCACGTCTAGTCCTAATATAATTTTGGTTCCTTGTTCCTTTTAAAATTCATTTGACAGTACACACGTCCCCTCATCTAATACTACAAGGGAGTATTTTTAAGGTGTTGATTAAGCAATCAACAAAAAAGAGGGATTTTTCATCACAACTATGAAACACATACATTGTATATACATTAATGTAGAACCTGAAAGAAAAATGAAGAAAGGTTGATGCAAACTTAAAACTTGCGTCAACCAATTTGTGTACTTTAAAAGAAAAATAGGGTTTATGGTTTACATGATGAAATGATGATGGAAAAAAGTGGGTGTGTGAGTCAAATTTGAGTATAATGGTCAATATGGACTTTATCAAATTGTTTAATGGTCAATAGTTATCGTCCCTCTTGCGAGGAATGCACAAGTTCGTCGCAAGAGCGACGAGCGTCCACTATCTTCATGATCGTCGCAAGAGAGACGAATGTTTTCTTCCATCGATAGAGTGACGAATACTGGATGGATTTATAATAAAATTGAAAAATTAACTTTTTCTCTTGAATTTTACGACGAAAGGGTACTTTCATCGCAAGTAGTTGTCACAAATTTTTCAATATGTAGTAGTGTTTTTACCTTCCTCAAATGGTGAAAAAAAAAATTCATGGAGGTGGTGTTTCTAGCTCAACCATATGCTTCAACACTTCCCTTGAAATAGGTGTTGTAGGAAATAATTTCCAATGACTAGGGTTAGGTCACTGACATAGCGAACATAAGAGAAACTACTCAACTTTTTAGATTCAGTTATTATGCCAATGAAAATGGAAATGGATGGAAGAAAATGCCTTTGACTAGTCAGATGGACCCTTTTGTTGTCTCTCTTAATTTGTCTAGAGAATGTCTTGAATGCTCCAAAATTCTCTTGAAATATGCACACCAATGAAAAACAACCTTCCTCGAACCATTTAAATCATTAAATATCAATGACAAAATGATAAGATAAAGTTGTAACTAGCTAATCTTAACTAACATCGGGTGGTTAATTCCTCTTCAAATCATGAAAATAACAATCGATGATCAAGTAAATTGCACCACACAATTTAGGTGGTGGTGGGGGGTGGGGGGTGGAAGATATATCTCCATATATTCATCAAAAATGAAAAACAACAATTGCAATAATGTACATGATTTGTTGTTGATAACTTCATCTCCAAAGTTCAAATTCATCTTACTTGAACCACTTATTGACTTCTACTCCACTTCATAACTCCTCACCATACATTAATGGGACAATCAACAAGGATTAAGTTTCAATTCTTAGAAAGATAGTCACTCTTAGAAATGGGGGATTTTGTAGAAGGGGTTGGTCATAAAAATCTAGGGAAAAATATTAGAGGGAATTTCTCTAGCATAAGTGTGCTAGAAAGATAAGTGTGGTGCCCCTTATCCAACATTTGAACTCGATTTATATTATTAAGAGTTAGTTAAGTTCTTTAGTAATAGGAATTAGGGTTTTATATGTGGAAGAATCCTGTAAACCCCTCTCATGAGCATGCAACTAATGCACATTTATTATTTTTTACCCTTTTTAGGATGTATTTGCGCCTTTCCTCAAGAAAAAGAGTGGGGACTTGCATGTTGCTTGAAATAAAGGTGTAGGTATAGGCCAAAAATAAAAATAATTGTATATTTGATGAGAAGTAAAGGAAAACCTTGGAAGGTATCTGGCCAAAATGGCATTAGAGGCCAATGGTGACCAAATAATGCTATAATAATTGGACAAGACAATTGTTATTATGGTTAGATTCACGAGTTACATAGCTATAAGTGTCATGTATGAAGCTAACCAAGAATAAAGAGGCCACCCAACTAGCTCTAAAATGTGAAACATGACTTTTATTCTTCTCAAAATGAGTTGTACAACTTAAGGAAACTAGCGTAAAGACAATGATTATCGATTTGTAATTGGGATCTCAATCGCTTAAATTGATTAGTGAGCTTTGTTAGCCTGTGTAAAATGAAAGTGTGTGTGTGTGTGGAGACTAGTGTGAATACATTGATTATCAATTTGTAATTGGGATGTCAACGGCTTAAATTGATTTGTGAACTTTGTTAGTGATGTAAAATGCAAGTGTGTGCATGTGTGTGATCCATTATTACTAATGAAACTTTAGTGGTTATACTTTAAGTAATCCATTATGTCATGTAATTATGTGAACAAAGAGTTCTTTGTATATTATCTCACTGTGTAGGCATGATGCTTCCTATAAACTTTGGCAATTGTAGTTTAACAAAATATTTTGAAATGTTCTATGTTGTTCTTAAAGAAATTTGAGTGGTGATAGTTCAATGCAACATGTACATTGTAACAACAATAAAGAAGATTTTGAGTAATGGACTTACCAAAAGTTGTCGATATATTTCCTATGAGTCCTATGTCAAAATATGGTACTTCTACCATAATAATCTTTACCAAGTTGGGCTACCATAGGTTAGATGTTGATGTGGATGCACAACCATAGCTACCAACCTCTCCTCCAATGTTAGGGTGTCGCATGGCTCTTAGGGAATGACATGGATTATTGGTAAGATCCTCTTATATTTAGTCATTTTTATCCTTATTGTATTATCACATTATAGGGGTATTAAGACAATTAAGCTTCTTTTATACTTGGCAATGATAGTCTAATATGGGTAGGGMAACAATATACCCTTCCATACTTAGGCAATTTATACATTGTCATATTATCAAGTTATAGGGGGTATAATGTCAAGTAAGTTTATTTTATACTTGAAAATGATAGTCTAATATGGGTAGGCCAACAYTATCCCCTTCCATACTTAGGAAATMCCTACATTGTTTCATTATCAAGTTAGCATGGGGTACTTGTGCATACTAAAKGAGTGATAATTCTAAYGAAAACGACTCAATCCTTTCATCGATGCATAGTCTCATATCCCCTAAGAKATGTTTTGTACCTAGCTAAAATGTAATTCAAGTCATACCACACTATCAAGGTCAAAACTTTCCCCTCCTTCCCTTGTGGATTATGTGGCTCTTTTGACCTGATTAACTAAGAAAGGAAACATTCTTCATACTTAGTATTTTTGTGAGAGGGAAGCTGAGCCTAATTCAAGAACGAAGACAAGTTTTATCGGGCAATACTTCTACCAAGGTGTACTCAATATGAGCAAACGTGTATTGGTTGTTGTCCCTTGGATTCGAAGAATGAAAAAATTAGTACTTGTAGAATTGGGTGAAACGTTGTGGGATTATGTTATTGGTTGATCACAGATACAAGCGAGAGGGGGGAATGCACATTCAATATGAGCAAATTGATTAGAATTTCCTAATAATATCCATTAGAACACAAACATGGAAGTTTCATCCTTTAAATGACATGGTTATGCATGTGTATACAAATTAATAAGTTATGAATGTCTCTAGTATACAATGAATCAATTCTCTTGATGTACCAATAGGGCGACATCACCTAGAGGCACATAATTATCTAACACAACACTAGTAACCAACCACCATGCAACATGTGTCTTATGAAAATGTTTGCATACCATCTCAGACCTTGAGCTATCATTGATAACCAATCATCATCTAACATATGTCTAAGGACACATCAACATGCCACATCATCATTGGAGCTCTTGAACCTCAAACTAATACAATCGTTCATACTTATCCATTTTTATTAGATTTGGGATATCATGACATATAAACATTAAAAGTAAGGTAATGAGATAACCCATTGATGTATGGCTCGATAAGTGTTTATGACATAGTAGAATTTTCATACAAAGGAATTGTGAAGCCTTAAAATGATAGGTCCATTAAATTACCCCTTTTAAACAAATAAAATACATGTTTGGATCATAGTGAGAAAGTATGACTCAATGATACAAGATTGTTTGTATCCTTGGTTGATTTCCTTAGCATTAGTCATGTTATCACACAAACTTGCACTTATAGAGATAAAGTTAGAAATCTCAGGTGTGATCTGTTCTAACCAAGAGGGGGGCCATTGTCACCTCACCAACCATCTTTCACTTCATGACATCTCTTCTCTGGATCAAGGGGGATTCCCTGGGTTAATATTTGTTAGGACTTGGAGCAATGAAGCTCAAGATTATGTGAAGAGTGATTCCAAGCAAATAAGTTCTGGTAATATTTAGCATATAAAAAAAAGGTGATTGAGGACTTGAGATCAATGTATTTTCATTAGGTATATGGCGTTAATGCAACAACTTCAATGGAGGATAAAAGCAAGAGAAGACTTCAATATCAAATCCCTAGGGTTATACCATCATAATTCTCTGCCTAACCTTTAGGAAAATGAACCCTAGAGATTATACAACCATAAACCCTAAGTGTCATCCTATATCTTCTAGGGCATATAGAAAAATATCAAGTGGAAACTAGGTTAAACCCTAGAGTTTATACAATCATAAACCCTAGATTCCAACCAATAAAGACAATTTTATGGGGGTGTACAATCACAATCCCTAATTTTGTCTTTATATGCTTCAACAAGATTAAAGTGAAAGAAAACAAGGAAAGGGGATACACAATCGTAATCCTTCCTAGGGTTTGTAAGACATGATCTTATTCAAGAAAAATACAAGGGAAAAATGTGCCTTCACCACTTTGATAAGCATGCCAACACTTAATATATTCAATGAAGAAATCAAAAAAGACTTAAACATGACCCTTACTAGATAAATATTTGTTCATCCACAAACCTTAAGCATGAAATTCATCCACCAAAATTGAAATATCATCAACATTTGACCTCCTCAATAAAACTTCCTTATTCTTCCATCCACGGCACAAATCCAAGACAAAATTACTCCAACAAACTTCAAACCTCCTAAGGGATTTCTCCCTCAAGTTGTTGTGTTCAAATGAGAGGAAATGGCTCTATATTTATAGGGAGAGAGGCTCAACTTCCTTTACATTAAAATAATAATTTCCTAAGTGAAAGCCCCTAATCTAGCCTATGGAGTGGTTTAAAACCCTCTTTCTTAATTAAATAATCTAAAAGGTACAATGAGGGGATTTTCAAGCCAAATTTACATTTTTTATATCCAAAACCCCAAAAATAAAGGGGCACCTTTGTCAAGAATAGCCTTTGCTCATAGCATCCAGCCTCCGAAGGCCCTTCAACGCATACCTTCCTCCACCAAATATGAAAACACGGTCTTCTGATATGGATCAATGGGTTTTCAAAATGGGCACTAGGCCCCCAAAACCCTCAAATGTTGAAAAGACTCCTCTACAATTTCTACAATATTTGAAAACATGACTTCCAAAGTCGTGTGTATAACCCTCCAAAACAAACACACAAAGGAGGGCGGCTCAACAAGTACAGAGCAACAAGAAATACCAATAAAGTTGACCCTAGTGTACACATATTAGCTAATCTAAATCATATTGTAGGTTATCCCTAACTTGTCTTTCAAGTTGGCCAATTAATCCTTCTCCAGTGCTACATGTGGATATGTGTGTCACATGTGTGTGTGTGTGTGCACGCGCGTGTGGGTGTGTGCGATCGCGTGCGTGGTTGCATGAAAGCGTGCACGTATTTTCATAATCCTCATACAAACTAGACACCTCCTTGCTTTGAAATCACACACAAATCTATAAATATGGTTCCATTTTACTATGTATGCTACCGAGGCTAAAGTTTTGATGTTGTGTAAAAAATCAACCCTTTTAACTAAATCTCTATAAGGTACACAATTGTTGAGTATAGTATGGGAAGCTTGCTCATCATTAATACCTTCATCCCCATCTAAATAATAGTCTCATAAATAATCCATATTTAGTCATAGGTTTAATACTCTCTTGATTTATGTTAATGTATCCACAGTAAACTTAATTGCATCCACTGTATACCATGAGTGTAAATAATACATTCCAACTTTCAAGTCCTTTGACCATGCATAAAAATACAAGGAAGTAATATTTCCAAGTTAGGTTGATCCATGTGAATATTGAGGCGTTGGCTCCGATCTATATAACAACCATGATCAGTTTCCATGGCCACAAGTGTCCATTGTTAAATTTCCCATACAGTCCTGTAAATACCCTTAAGTTCCTCTGGAATATCACTAATGTTCTGGAGTAAACCACTGTGATAAATGATCTCATTATTCAAAGCAAGAGACCATAGCACCATGTCAATTAGATCATGACGAAGATGATTGTCCACATATGTTGTTTATCAAATCCTCAACATGGAAACTAGTAATAACTTGATCCCATAATAGAGAAAATTTGCAAATGCTTTCATTTTGTTTTGCTCAACCTCATGAAACTTTCAGTTGGTTGGCTTTTCTAGGGCATCGTTCTTTATTTAAATACCAGGGGTCTATGGAGGCTACTTGATTTTATTAGTTGAGTTCAAAATGAACTAGAAATTATGGTGCATGTTTTCCTTCATACACATGATCATACAACCAACTCTTCATGATTGTATGATTGTACTCATAAATGATTGGATTCAAAATACCCTTGAAGGATCAATGGGTCCTAGCTCCATATCCAATGTGTCATATTTTAGAGTAGGTTTGGACACCCTATCTTGAAATACAATATGATTCCACTTCCATTACCAACAACTTGTACCCTCAATTGATCTTTCCTTACATATGAATTAGAGTCAGTTGTTTCTAATAGTCCATTTTCATAGGCTGAAATACAACACTGTGTTGGGCAAATCCATACAAGGGGTTGCATGTAGTAAAGGCTATAAGCTTGTTGAAATTGTTTGATTGCTACATTTGGATTTACACACATCAATTGCAACATACCATAGTTATACATGATAGATCGATATTTATTCTGAGAATATCTTTCCATCTTAAGTGGTTGTTCCGCACAAGTGACATATTATTGTGATTTGTTTCGCTACATTTTTCCTCAAACATACCCCTCAAGAGTTACTCCACAATGATGGGTAACAATTCCATCAATCCATAGGGGCCATTTGATTGCCATGAGTGATTTATATGGCTAGACTTTGTTGAGCACTCAACACACCCTAAAAAGACTATGTCAATTATCCAACTTTTTGGGTACAACTTGATATTTGCACTGTCTGAATTCGATTTTCCTTTTGAGAAATGTTTTGTCTTTGCTTGTTCTCTTGACTCTCATCATCTATTCAGGTTTGTGTAACTCTTTCAAACCCCATGAATTAAAAAAGGGCTTAACACTTAAATAAGGAATCAATAGCCAAAATAATTCAGCCAACGCACTCAAGATTTGGCATTGAAAGAAATTAAAAGGTTAAAAGGAATCACTTGGAAAACCTCTGTTGTCGAGTGCCGATCTTCATTGGTATTAGCAAAGGAAGTTTTGTTTCTCGACAAGTATCACATACGGATATCGTCGATAGTTGATACCCTTCGGCACCGGTAAAAGGCGAAGGGAGTAAACATTTAAAAACAAAGAAACGATATCGTCAATACCCGACGCGCTTGTCAAAATCGGAGAAGACCAAATCACGACAAACATTTCGACCATGCTAAAAAGTTTTCCCCGATCACCGATTCCCGAAGCGTTTCAGCATCGGGAGTTTTGGAAGAAGCTAATCCAAAGAAAAACATGCGATAGGTTTATCCCCGATTGCTGACCCCTGATATCTTTTTGGCATCGGCGATCCCAGGTTTAGTTTAGAACGCACAACTTGAAGAAAGTCCCGACTCCGACTAATACTCGCGAGTTAAGTCACCGGTCTTCAATGCCATGTGTCCCGAGACAGTTTTTCCACGTTAGCACCATACGATGAAATCAATCAGTGTCGGAGATGTTTCACAGAAGGATATCAATGAAAACATCCATAGCACATCCCCAATCAACCCGCTGAGAAAGCGACACGATGGGATGTTTTAGCGTTAGATATGATTATATTTGGAGCATTTAAGGGACTAATTAATTCCAAATCCTGCATTAGTTGCTACTTCGTGTGTGAATCAAAAAATCCATTTGAAATTATCGATAGAACAAATCACCCTCTGCGTCGTCGCTGTCAACCCATGATAAATTAAATTTGCAGAGATTCATCGGCAGATTTGTTTGAATTTCAATCATCACCCGAATTAATTGGTTGATACGACACAGTAATTTCTTCCTCGTTTAAATTCTCTTGAGACATTGTAAACGAGACCATTATGTGCGCAAAGGACTTTCAAAGCATCCAGAGAAGCGAAATGAGCAATTCAAATCAGTCGAGATCCCGTGAGTATCAAATAACCAGTTTTAGCAAGATTTACAAGTATGTACTAGTCTGGATTTTTTATTCTTGCACTTCATACATATATTTTATCCATTGTTTCTCTATACACAGTCTCTAAAGGATTTTATTTTGATTGCAGAAACAATGCCTCCAAGAAATCCAAACACTAGGCGATCGTCGAGAGCATCGAAGCTAAAGGAACCAGAGGTAGGAGACGGCTCTTCCCTAACGGCCGCAAAACAATTAGAATTTGCTCCAAGACCGGAACCAGTCATCAGAACATCTACCAAGAAGGTTTTCACTCAAAATCTAGCCTTTGGAGACACAAAGGAAAACATAGGGACCAAGGAGGTACTCCCACATTGGGGAGAACTCTTCAATAAGATCAGCCGGGAAGAATTCCCGGAATATATCCTACACAGTGATCCCAATATGAGGAAGCTCGGTGATGAAGTTTTTCCGAATATCCAAAAATTGTACCTACACATGGTAGCAAGAAGAACTCCAGTGTTCCCTTGCATAGAAATCCTGAAGTGGCTCATTGACCACACAGACACTCAAAAATGTTTGATTAATGACGACAATGGCGAGTGTGTCGGAGTGTTTCTCTCGATGGAGATCCAAAAATATTACAAACTTAGAGACCCAGAGGAGAAACTGAACACTGATTTTGTCGTGAAATTCTATGAGTGCCATGACATCGGTTGGGTAATGGCCTCATGGTGGCGAGAAGATAATAAATACACCAACCAAACTTCTGGATAGTACCAAACGGCCAACCTAAGAGAACCATACATCTTCCTAATGGCTCTCATCTGTCGGTTGTATGGGGAGAAGGACTGCTCCATATTTTCAGAGGCATGGATGCCTCTAGCGTACACAATAGCTATTTCTGGGAGCATCTTCAACTGGGGAGCCATCATTTCCAAGCAACTAAGCATTTGTATACAATAGGCTCAAACATCGAAAGAAGGGGAGACTCCAGTCCTTTATATGGAATCATACTTGTTGGATGTTATGTGTGCCAGAAATGTCTTCGTCAGCATGAACCTAAGTTGGCACGTCGCAGAACTCCCAGTCCATGAATATTTCAACGTCTTATGGGAGAATAGGTACAAAAAATCCTACTCCCTCATCTGCGATGAATTCATCGTGCGCATTAATTTTATTCTTTTCAAGAAAGAGTGTCTGAGACTGTCGGTTGCAACCAAAAAGATGATATCAAAGGTTAACCACTGGTATCTGGATGAGCGTGATACCTACATTAGGGTTTTGGGGGCCACCGAAGCACCACATCTTTTACCTGTGCATGTCCCCAACCGGATTGTAGTAGGGGAGATATGCTACCAGACCATCCTGTAAGGCTACAATGCCACTTTGGTCAAAGATAAGAAAAGGGCATTCATACCTCATGGTTTCCATGTAGGCTTCTGAATGGTGAAGGACACTGCTCAGGCCAAGCAAGAAGGATTGAGCCAATTGGAGTTATGATTCCAGACCTGTCATTTTCGCAAACATGACCCAAAGGGTCTAGTATTGAAGCACGCCTTGCAAGTTTCATCATGTTGGCCTTACGCCCATGATAAATTCAAAGATGAGGTCTTCACCAAAAATTCCCAATACTGGTATGAAGTTGTGGCAAGGATGGTTGACCCTAAGATGACCAGGTTCAAATCCATGAGCCTGGATGAACAGATGGTGATCCTAGAACAATCATCTCAAGGGGCCCTCAAGACCAGAGAAGAAATGATAGCGGCCGAAACAACAATTCCCCAGGAAGCGGTCGAAGCAGCAGAGATTCCCCAAGTAGCCCCGGTGTAAGGTAGAGGTCTCCACATAGCTCATGACATGTGGGAGAGGGGGTTACTCATATTATAACATGTGCAACGGATAATTGATCAGTCAGAAGATGACCCGGACCTCATAAATATGACAAGGCTCCCTGCCAACAAACTGTATGAAATCCAGACAGGACCAAGCGGCCCTGAATTCATAAGCATTGATGAAATTACTGGGTTATATGACCCTGAATATACAACACCACTGGTCAGATCGTTGACGGGTGTTTCAACTTAGCCAGTGACAGTCGGAACATCAAGGAGGACCAGTGCGTCAAACCCCTTAAGTGAGCTGATAAAAATATATGATGATGATGCAAGCCTGGAGGTATCCCTTGTGACCCCCATACATATCGAAGAGGAAAAGGAACTAGAGAGGACATCTTCCCCAGCTCCCAACACCCAAATTCAAGAGGTTCCACAGAACAAGCAAGAAATTGAGAGTGTCCTAGACATTAAGTTGCCTAATGCATTGGAAACCCAAGTGGGTAGTCTGAAGGACAAGCTAGGGTTGGACGAACCAAAGGAAGGAGCTCCATAGCAGGAAATCAGTGTCTCAATGGTCGATGATCAAGTACCTATTGAGCCTACCCCTGACACCTCAATTTCAATCGGTACTCAAACCCCCGATGAGAGACAGACAGAAGTCGGGCCTTCAGAACATAGGGATGAAGTTCAAGAACCCAGTCTTGAACAAGTATATACTATCAAGAGTCTGGTGAATACACTCACCTGGGGAGATCAGTAAATCCCTGAACCCGTGGACGAAGTAGCCAAAATACATGTCATATCTTATGATTGGAAAAGGAAGGCTATCGTCCAGAGAACCACCAAGAAGAGGAGGATCACTTTAGATTGTTCTATCCTCATCACTACAGAGGAACATCTGATCAACACATAGCATGATAAGACGTATTAACTCATCATCACAGGGATGGAAATCACAGATACCACCCTTCACAGAGCTAAAAGAGATGAAGAGGATTTGGTCATTTCCCTGAAGGAATTGGAACATTTGCATCACTTGGCGAAATAATATCAGGACACCACACATGTCACGATGTTCCTAAGGAGAGAATTCCAGGAGGACTACAACAAATTTATAGATGAGCGGCACCTATTCTCTCCAGGGATAGACGAGCTCCGGGAAGACACCCTCATGGCACTTGCAACGTGCAAAGATATGGAGAGGTGGTATGAGAAAGCATAGCAAGCTATGGAGAGAGTCGACTACATCGGTGTGGTCCAACATGGCCGAGATACAGAAGAACACGACATCCGGGTGTTAAAAGAGAGAAACCTTGATCGCATAAAGAAATCAGTCGAGTGTTGGGAAAAAATGGCTCGGGAACCTCACCGAGAAATCCAAGAGAAATGGGCCAAGTGTGAGAAAAATTGGATCAAGATCAATCGGGTGATGAAATACATCAGACTCCCCGAATTTGGCACATCCGATGACTTTGTCGACTTGTGCGACATAATCAAGTCGCACACCGAGCAAGACTAATCATGGGCCGAAGAAATAGCAAAGGTAACAAACATGGCACTAGGTCAGGTGCGACAGTTTATGGAGAATCTAATCAAAGCCCAAGCTATGTTGCAATAGTTAAGTGCCAGTATAGTTAATTATTTGGCACATGCGGTAGAGATAAGAGAGATTCACTCGGCCCCGATAGAACAGCATAGATTCCAATATGCCAACAACTGCAAGGATCTATTCATCAAGTGGTCAGAGTACGAGAAGAGTCACCCTCTTAAGTGATATCTTGAGATGACTCTTAGAAAAACTGACAGAAAAGAGTGCCATGTGGCGAATTTTGTTTTACTTAGTTGCACTTAATTGTTATTTTTAGTTAATTTTATGTTATAAATAGGAGCATTGATCGGTTAGTTAAAGGTCGATTGTTGTTGCAAGATACTCTCATTTTTTGGTTTTGTTAAGAACTATTTCAGAGCTACCTTTAATTGAGAAGTCCTTTTTGGACCAGAGATAAGTTTATGTTTTCATCAAATGCGTGTATGATTGGATATGGAGAAGAACTATTTTCTATTGTGTCCCATGAATGGATGTTGTAACGAGAAAGAGCTACTAAATCTATTGATAAGTTATCTGATGCAATGTTTTACAGTTCTTTCTTTAATGATCAAAATAAATATTTGTGTTATTATGTGATTGATGATTAGGGTTGAGTGAATTATTTTACTTGCCATCGTTTATCACATGCATGTTTTCTTCTGATAATTTGTATCTCGGTCAGTAATTGGAATACTCACACGGTTAACGTATTAGTACTAGGCCTGTGGTAGACAATCAATGCATGCATGCTCGAGTAAAGGGTTATCCCAAGCTCAGCCTCTTCTCTAGTATTTTAGTTTGTTCCCACTTTGTCACATAGTTGGTTTGTACCAGCTTCATCTTATATTAGTCCTACCTAAGAGAAAACACAAAAAGAGAACGTTTGAATTGAAGGAAAAAGCCTTCACAAGAAAATGTAAAGCCCATCGATTATTTCGTCCGGATCGCAAGATATGGAGAACCATTCCACCATTAAACGTTGCAGAGTCTAATTGGGCCTCAATGGTGGGTTTGGTTCTTGTTTTTGAGTTAAAAGGATTTATGACCCATCAATAGAATTGGTGTTAGAAGGAGGGCCAAAGATTGAATGGTTGAATTCATATTTTACATAATATTTCAGACAACCTGTAGATTCAAAACAACCCACATGCATGACTAGTCATTCCCAAGTCATCCCACACACTCTAAGTACTCCTAAAATGAGTAACTCACCCCGTCCCAAGGGAGAATGCCTATTCCCTGATATACCTTATGCTCTCCCTCATGAGGAATTGAATCAATTTAGAAGAATCACAAGAGCATACGCCCGACAGATAGATGCGCTACCCTTAGCTCCTTTACTTCCTCGAAGACAACAAGTAAGAAGACTAGTGTTTGATACCATCGACCAGGTTTTCATGCACATAGTAGAAGACCTAATAGATTTCACCCTCACCGAAATCAAACATCCTCTCAATATAATCCCTGAAACACCTGCCGGTAACTTCTCTGAGCCCGACAAGTTTTTGGAAGAAGAAGGGTTTAAGTCAGGATTTGAAGACATGGAAGATAATAACAATGACCATCATGAAGAAAGGGGAAATCCACCTCAGAACAATCAACCTTGGTTGGCCAGAGATTCTTTGGCCATCCCAGGACGAGTACATAATCTACCCCGACATCCAAAGAAATTACTTCCTAAATTTGACCCTGAAACTTCAAGATCGCCTAAAGATCATATCAAGAAATTCATACTAGCTATCAAGGTGATGAATGTCCAAAATGAAGATGTAGTTTGCAGGTTGTTCCCCTACACTTTCAATAATTTAGCTGCCACGTGGTATTTTAACTTACCTGTAGGATCCATAACTAGTTGGACAAACTTTCAAAAAGACTTTTTGGATAAATTTGCATAAGAAACTACTACAGGAGCTTTGATGGCCAAGTTGTTCGTCGCCTCCATGAATTTGAAGGAAAGGGTCAAAGACTTTAATCAAATATTTATCACCATCTTAAACAAATTTCAGCTCGAAGATAAACCTACTCATGAGTTGCAAATTGAAGTATATGCTAATGCTCTCCTAGATTCTATTTCCATGTTTGTGAAGAGGGTTTTCAAACTAACCCTAGCTGAGAATTTTGAAGAAGCCAAAACGATAGAGTTACAAATGAAAGGGTGTAAAGAAGGCCATGTCTCTTTAGTTAAGAAAGAAGTTCAACCTCCTCCTAGGAGAGGATTGTTGCTTACTAGACCCTCATTGAAACAAATAGAACTAGCTCTTGAAAAGGGAAGTGGGGAAATAGAATACCTACAGCGCATGGTCAAAAATATATCAAATGAAATCATAGACATGAAGAGTAGTGCAGGGGAGGGAAACCAAGGCAAGAGACCCTATAAGCCTTTCTTTAAAAGGAATCCACCGTTCAAAGCAATTGAACCTCCCCCAGCCAACCTAAACATTGATCTGGGAAATGTAGCATCCATCTCTTTCTGCACTTATCACCAAGAGAACCACTCTGAACGAGACTACCCTTAATAGGTGCATGCCATGAATTTGATGGCCAGCTGGTTTCTAGATGAAGTCTCCCTAACTGAACAATTGAGCGGCTCTAGTATGAATATTGTTGATCAAGAAGAAATTGCTCCACCAGAAGAAACAACCATGTTGATATGGGATCCTGACCTAGCTATGCCTTCTAATGACCTGTTTGAGGTTCAAGAACCACCTGCGGAAGTCTTGGTTGTGCAAACATGAAGTAGGGGTCAACTTGTCTCAAACGACCTTACTACGACCCAAATTTCGGGAGGGATACCAACTCCCGATCACCCGAAAGCACCTTTTTCTCCCCGAAGAAACCCTATAAACATCCATACACGAGAATCACCCAAGATATATTACAACATAGTAGAATATTCGAAGAAGTTGAAGGTTAATATATCAGTTATGGACATATGTATAATCCCTCAGCAAAAGGACTTTATGTTACAAGCTTTGAAGTCAGTAGAAAATACTACAACAAACACTGACCAAGAGGGGAGTCTAACTCCCACAGACCCAAGAAATAAACCAACTTTGAACGCCTACTCTGAAGATAAGAAGGGAAAACCTTTTGTCCCCCCATTCCTTTTAACATTTGAAGTCTTCAACAGAAACCTCCATAATTGTTTGGTCGATTCAGGAGCATCCTCTAATGTTATGCCCTTGTCTATTTGCAAAAAAATAAACGCAAACCCTCTCAAAATTGACAAACATGTAATACAACTAGACAAAACCTAGGTGAAGGTCATGGGAGAACTCAAAGATGTAATGATCAGAATAGTGACACATCCTAAGTTTTTGCAAGTAATTGACATCATTGTAGTAGATATCCCAAAAGCTTATGGATTATTATTAAGCCGAGATTGGTCTGAGAATTTGAACGGATACTTTAGTACAGACTGGGCACACCTTTGGCTACCATTCAAGGGACACAAAAATATGATCATAATTGATAGGGAAAGATATCTTAAACATATTGTCACTGACCTATAAACCTTAAATGAACCCTCATTGGCAGACTTCCCTGTGCTAGGAAATTATTCATGTGAGTCCTACTTCGAGAAATTCTCCCCTCCCTCATCTGATGTCCCTCTTACTCAAAACAATGAAATGATTTTCCAAGAGCAATTGTCGATGGCAGTGGAGGAAACCCTCTTCTACCAGGAACCTGCGTTAGAAATCACAGGACTAACAAAAGGAAAAAAGGAAAGTAACAGGAAAGAGGAAGCTAATATATTTTACCCACAAATTTGGACCCTATATTCT
>ML808913.1:138218-153538 GCA_009831015.1 Picea engelmannii | reverse complement strand
CTTGAATGATTACTATTGTCTAATTTTATCTAGTTACAAATGACTGTCATCTCATTGGTCAACTCATAAACACTGATTTAATAAGTAATATGTGATATATTTATTCATCCCATCACACATTTGATCTAGTTGATATATATAGACTTTCTTCACCCACAACTCAGTTACTCATCTAATTATAAACTTTTGAAAGCATTGTCTCATCTTATTATATTACTAAGTGTATTAAGTGTGAGACAATATTTTATGTGTCCCATTTGATCCAACCTAAACAAAAAACCAAAACATATTTTAAGTTACCAGGCTTCTTCTACCTACAACCTGAGAAGGACTCCCAGAGTGATAAAAAATTGGCATTGTTGTTGGGGAGAGGAGATTGAAGTTGAATCAAGCTTCCCTGGGAGATGACATAGATCCATCTTTGATGATAGACAAAGTCAGGACATTTTTTTTTCGATTGTAATCATCTATCTAATGACTCCATGAAGAGTGAATCCAGTGGTGACTCCATTGATTTCAAATGAAAAAGAGGTTTGCTTTCTGTTATTTTTCAAATATTGTTGGTTTCCCTAATCCAGTGCCTAGTAGAGATGAATGGGAAAATAGTCTTCCCAGATTTTGAGGAGAAGAGTGGGAAGTACCAATTGAACACTTGTTGGATTTTCATGATCTGATTCATTGGCTTCAAATCATACATGAAGATGTTCAAATCAAGATTTTCAGGTTTTCATTAGAAGGGATTTCTCATGATTGGTATCGGTCTCTTCCTATTGCCAGTATCATCTCTTTGGCATATTTTCATGCCGCCTTTCATTTGTTTTGCAAAGGCATATTTTCAGTTGACCTTCTATACTTCGAATGTTATCATGATTTTAATTTATTGAATAAAGATACAAAAATTCACGAACACTTTGTTGCAGAAGAATATATCTCTCATTATGATCTAGGGATTGATAATCCACATCATGATAACCATATTATAGATGCATTTAACATTGTACCAAATGAACCTATTGTTTTAGGATATCATGAAGATCAGATCATCCCCTCTGAAAACTTGAAAAATGATGAGCAATTTTTTATATCAACATGTAACAATATTAAATCTACAGTAAATACTGAAGTTAGCTCACAATTTCCAGATTTACAGATCAAGGGAAGTTGCAGTAACCATGAGGAACAAGATTTCCATGGATTGTATAATCTCTAGATAAAACATCAAGAATATCCTCCTTCTCCTTATGAATATGTTGTTTTGAATTATGATAAGGAACACAGTGATATTTTTCCAAATCTGTTTCAAGATTTTATTGTTGATACTTCTATACAAGAAGATTCATCTCTGTCATTAAGGTCCTATATTGATGCTCCTAGATTTGACCAATACAGTGATAAGGAAGAATGTATTGAGATTTGTGAAGGTTTGTTGTCTACTAGATTTTCATCTGGTTCTACGTTTCAGTAGAGAGATGATAAAAAATGTGTGCATGTTGTGGTTGATACTAGTTATGAATTTGTTGATCGAAATTGCAGTGAAGATCAAAATTCCAGTGATAAATATTGAAAAAATATCATTGTTGGAAAGGGTGATCAGAAATGTTTTCATGATACATATTTTCACACTCATATTTCATTTGATCATTATCAAGATACTAATGTAGAAGAACAAGAACATACCTTTTCTTTTCTTTCAAAAAATGTCAGTTGTGATAGGTCAACATATCATCATGATGGATTCAAATTACAGAGATATGGTGGAGCAGAAATGTTTAGATCAACAATAGAGCTTGTATTTTCCTCTAATAGAGATAAAACAATTTACATTCAACATCGATATCAGTGAAGGCAGTCAGTATCACTTCAATTTTCAGTTGAAACAAAATCATGAAGAGGAATTGCTTTGTGGATTTGATGACTCTATTGTTGACTATTTGGACTCTATAAGCAGCATAAATGTCAAAATGTTTTTGTTATATGAAGGATGGTTGTGTTATATTAACAAATTGTATTCCTGCATGCTATGGTTTCCTATATTTTTGGGGTCAAGATCGAGGATATTATCAGTAAATCAATTTCTTGCTTGGCTGCATTGGAAATTCAGTTTTACTTTATTACCTTCTCCTATTGTTTAGTGTAGTAGTAGGCACAAAATAATCTCTTCATACAAGCATCTAGATCATTTTCAATTGATTGATTCATGAATAAGAAGAGCAGGCTACAAGCAGACTACAGGTTCACAAAAGATCAATTGTAAAAGCCAGATGACCCCAAGCCCAATAGTAAAGGCAACTGGAACTACTAGGTTCTTGGAAACCTTGCAGGGAGGTCTCCATCCTAGTTGGAGCTAGATGTTAGTGATAAAAAATTATTTCCAAATCATTGAGACATCATATGAGAAGATAGTCATTAGAGAGAAGATTTATTTTTAAATCTTAAGTCATGAAGTCTTAAACATAGGTTTAAAACTATATCATTCCAACACATAAATGAAACTGCATTTCAAAATAGAACAAAAACTAATTTTCAGCTTTCAGTGGCTAAGTGGTAAAATTATAGGGTTGTGAGATGCCGCAATTCAGGGCTTTCGATGGCTAAATCAAATTTTCAAGGGCAAATGAGCCGCCAAAAGTGAAGAAATTTTCCAGAATGCATTATTTTGGTCAAAAGGTCAAAATTCAGCTTGGTTGAGTGTATTTAGGAGAATATGATGACTATTAATCAAAGACATTATCAAATATCACCCATGAGTGAAGGTGGCACTTCATTTGATCAATAGAAATATTCTAGGGATCAAATCCAAAAATGTAGGAATATGACTAGATTTGAAAATCTGGATTTTCCTGTTTTAGTCACCTTATTAGGGGATAGATCCTGATCATCTAGAAGATTATTTCTCAAAACTAAAGGAGGTATTTCATAATAACGGGCTTCTATTCAATAAAATCTCTTGTGTTCCCAAGATCTATTTTGATTTGTGAAATATAGGTCAATCTTTGAGCACCATATTTCCAGAAATTAAATACTCTGTTTTTCCTGTTTTAGTCATTGTCTTTGAGGATAGATTCGGATGAGCTAGAAGAGTATTTTTAGAAATTGAAGGAGGTATTTCATAATTATGGGCTTCTATTCAATAACCTCTCTCATTTTCCCAATATATATTTTTATTTGTGAAATATAGGTGAATCTTGGAGAAACCTTTTTCCAAAAATTCTAAATTCTATTTTAATTGCCAAATCACAAATTCAAATTTTTGATAGATATCTTCCACAAACTAAAGAGGAGAAGTGGTTATCAGATCCATATTTTGAGGATCTCAAATAAGTTTGTAAGGCTATATAATATTTTTGATTTCATATTTTAAAGGGTGGGGGGGGTTCGAGTCTGGAGACTAGACCATGTTGATATTGTACTGAGACCTTTTACATATAATACATATCACAAGTTCCTTTCACTGTTTATGTCAGATTATCATCTTCTTTCTTTTTTTGTGCTTGACTGATTATTGTTGTCTAAGTTTATCTAGTTGAAAATGACTCTCATCTCATTGGTCAACTCATAAACACTGATTTAATAAGTAATCTATGTTATATTTATTCATCCCATCATGCATCTGATATGGTTGATAGATATAGACTTTCTTCACCCACTACTCAGTTACACATCTGATTATACACTTTTGAAAGCATTGTCTCATCTAATTATATTACTAAGTGTCTTAAGTGTGAGCCATTATTTTATGTGTCCCATTTGATCCAACCTACACAGAAAACCAAAACATATTTTAAGTTATCAGGCTTCTTCTACCTACAACCTGAGAAGCACTCCTAGAGTGATAACAAGTTGGTTCCTACATGTGATGTTGAGTTGATGCTTAGTTGAGGATATTGGTGTCTCCATTAGGTTGGTTCCTACATCTTTCTGAATTGGATCTCAGTTAAGAATATTGGTATCTCCAGCAGGTTTATTCCTACAATATTTTTAACAGTAGGTTGGTTCCTACAAACATTTATAAAGACAAGTTTTATGGTTTTCACCTGATTGGGTTTCCATGTTAAATTATGTGCATTGTGATTTGAGCTTGTATGTGATTATTGTTTCTTAGGTAATGAATGATTGATTAATGGTTAAAAAAAGTAAAAAATATATTTTATTGATTGACCCCCCTCTCAATATAAGAATAATTTCAACAATTATAAATGTTACTTTTACCATTTTCCTAGTCCATTAGATGTTTGGAATCACCAAAGGAATGTATCCTCTTTACCTTCCTATCCACTGCAACCTCTTAACTTACATGGCTCTATTGTTTGTTCCCAAACCTATTGCATACTTTAGTAAAATGTAATTTTCATTATCTAGATGAAGAATGGACCCAACTCCACAAGATTCTAGTGTACCTTGGACTAAACTATGTATCATGGAGTATAATAATGAAGGTCCATATTGGAAGTCTCTTGGAGTTTTTATTTCCTAATATGTCAAAATAGGTTATATAGATGATGCTAGGAATGAGTCATGTGAAAACAATGAAAAAAAATAGATGTAATCATGAGTGGCCTATTAGATTCTGAGATTGTTAAGGTAATGAAGTGTACATCAACTAAATAGATTTGGGACAAGATACAAAACATTTATGAAGAGATATCTGGTGATTGTTCCAGCTGTGAATTAGAGACATAAGAAGAAAAATTTATCAGAAATCTAAAAGGATAACATCACAAATGAAAAGGTAAGTTGCCCTTCAAATTCTTTAAGTGTGGTAGAAAAGGGCATTTTTCCACTAGGTTTCCATATGCAGAAAGAGAAGAATCTCTCTCCATAACCATGGAAACAAATATTGATTATGAAGAAAATGAAGATAATCAAAGAGAAAAACCAGATTCATAAGAAGAATATATTGAATAAATACTCATTAGTTCCTTAGAATAAATAGACAGACTTGGGGAAAGGAATATAAAGTAGAAAGAGAAATTACAGAAAAATGAAGAGGAGGATCATTATCATGAAGAAACATGGAATACAATTAACATTTGCAAGACTCAACTAGAAGGGACAAAAAGGATAAAAGAAGTGGTGAGAAGCCAACTGAAATAAAAGGAAGAAAATTGCAAGAATCTAGAAGCTCAATTAGTTTCCTTAAGAAAGGAAATAGAGAAATCAATTGATCAATTGAATAGAAGCTTGAAGTTTGGAAAGAGTAATGAAATATTAGATAATTTCATCAGTTTCCAAATGTCACCATTCATTAAGAAATTTCTTGTATATGACAAAAAACAAAAGACCCGCGAGGGAGATGCAAGAACTAAGGTCACAAAGCCATAAAAAAAGGAAAATGAAGAAAATCCTAAAAGGTATGCCAATATTCTCAAAGTATCCATAAAAAATGAAAGAAATAGTAGGAAAGGAAATCATGACCAACATAAACCTAAGTATTCTCACAAGATTAACAAGAATGTGTTCGAAAGAGTTTTTCCACCAAGAAGGCCTTGGACAAATTGGTACCAAAATCTCTTTATTGGATATTGTTTTTCTTGCAATAATTTTGGTCATAAGGAATTAGATTGTACAACTTATGCAAGAAGTGATCATGTGGGAAATACAAATAGAGGTTCTTATAAAACCTCAAATGTTGATTATGTGAGAAACAAAACCATAATTTCTCATGGGTTTGCTCATATAAACTACAATTCATTTTCTCCTCTACTTGATTACAATATTGAATGCTATAAGTGCAATAGTTATGGGCACATAACACGTTATTGTAGAAGTAGTATAGTCATACCTCCTAAAAAAATAGTGAAAAAGATGTTCTTGCCAAGCTAAGATAATAATACTCAAAGGTTTGGAAAAGGAAACAAAAGCAAGAATCAAGGAGAGATGAAACTATTTGTTATGAGAAAGGATGTGATAATCTAGATGAAGATGGTAGGGAGATTCACTGTTTTGATTCTTACTCGAAAGATGAACACCTGATTTATAGAAAAGGTAAGACTGGGATATTTCCTTGTGAATACGTAAATTGAAGTTTACAGTACTCTTTTGGATGGGAGAAGTAATCTAATTGGTCCTTTCCAGAAAGGAATGTGGAGGAAGAAACAAATTCAAATATTAAAGATTCACCTCATTTAGAAGACCAATGTGATGAATTTGGAGTTGGATACTTTTAGTAAATACAACCTATATAATGATTAGTGGTCAACAAGTGAGAAACTAGAAATATACTTTTGAAGGATCAGAACTACATAATGGTTCACAAACTGAGGGATGAAATGCAGGTCAAGAATATTTCACTTGACTAATTGTTGCATGAAAAAGAATAGGTTGTAAAGTAAAGGGAAGAACAAACTAAGGGGAGGAACCCTTTTCCATTGACGTCAAAGGGGAAGAAGTTGTAGAAAAAGGAAGAATTGCAAACACAAGGGGAGTATTACATAATTGACTAAGGGTTTCCATTAATGACGAAGGGGTATACTATTTTCATTGATTTCAAGGATAGGGGGAGCCTACATATGTCCAAGATAAAAATTACAGTCCTACATATGTCCAAGAGAAATATTGCAAGATGAATACTATTGAAATCATTATTTTTAGATTTTGATTATTAGTTTGGATACCTTATATTTGAAGGATTTTTTACCCTACATATCTAGCTCAAATGGGAGCACAAGTTATATGGTTGGAAAAATTAATCCAAGACATTTCCAACAACATATGGTATTCCATATAACTCCATAAGAGTGAGGAGATATGAATTTTAATGTCCAACAAGCCAGCCAAAAAATCGAGGTCATCTCAACCAATCTTTAAAAGTCGGCCCTAAAAATGGGGACATAATTAATATAAATATAGGACAGATGTGTGCATTTGTACTACAACCAAGAAAGAGCTAAAGTATGAGGTGCACAGAAGTGATCCAAGGTGCGCTAAAGGATCTTGGTTGTCTTTTTGGGATCTAAAGGTGTGCATGAGAATTCTAAGGGTTGTTTTTGGCGACTTTTCTTGATATTAAGGTGTGCTATGAAGGAATGAAGGTCTGTGATGTTGAAAAGTGTGTTACTATGAGGTTGTTAGGTTACCTTCAAGGATTATATTATGGAATTATTCTATGAGGCTCTTTATGGAATGAAGGCTACATGTGACTAGGGTTTGAAGGATTACCTATGGAATGAAGCATGCAGGTAAAGTCAGAAGTACTATGTGTATGAAGATCTTGGATTGGTCTCTACACGTATATTTTTGAGATGGTGCTAAAGTGAGTGGATTGATGTCTCCAACAGGTTGGTGCTTACAAATATTGTTACAGTAGGTTGGTTCCTACATGTGTTGTTGAGTTGGTGCTTAGATGAGGATATTGGTGTCTCCAATAGGTTGGTTCTAAATCTTGCTGAGTTGATTCTCAGTTAAGAAGATTGTTATCTCCAGTAGGTTGATGCCTACAATATTTGTAACAATATTTTGGTTCCTACAAACATTTATAAGGATACGTTTTATGGTTTTTTCCTGATTGGGTTTCCATGATAAACTATGTGCATTGTGATTTGAGCTTATATGTGATTATTATTTCTTAGGTAATGAATGATTGATGAATGGTTAAATAAAGTAAAATAATTCTTATCTTATATTCTCAAAAATTTGTGTGTGGGACCAAAGGATTAGCATGAAAAAGAAGATTGATTAATATGATTCATAATGGTATGAACTGATACAAATGAGGTCCATCTCTCCTTTTTTATCGTTTTCTCTTTGTGACTTTCTTCTCTTTATTTTATATTTTAAGAGAGACCTACTTCATGTTACCAGTGTTTAACATTCATTTAAATTAATTTTACAAGATTCAACCCGCTTCCCATTGGTAGTGTTTCTTCCTTATTTTTTTTTTTAATTTAACCTGGTATTTATTTTTTATTTTTTTGTAAATTTAACTTGCTTCATAATATAATAGTTACCCATTCATTTAAATGTTCAAAACTCAATGAGTAATGGTGTTTATTCATTATTGTTTTTTAAATTTAACCTACTTCATAATAGAATTGTTACTCATTCATTTAAATTTTCTACCAAACTTAATGAGTAATGAGCAACTTGTGCAGATTTATTATACAATTTGTTGGAGTTTGTTTAAGTTAAATTTGTTGGAGTTTATACAATTAGCTATTTAAGTTAAATTTTTTGAAGTTTTTTTAATAGATAACTAACTTTTTAAAATAATGTGCATAATTATAGATTTTTTATATACAAAATTATTTTATTTTGAAATAGTAAATTATTGAGAATATGGTTTTTAGTTTCAAGAGAAATGGTAGTTTAGGTATCTTTTTTATATAGATGTACAAAGTTTTCCAACCCTAATAATTAATAATAAGGAAGTCAATGAAAAATGTTCATATTCATTATTAATAAAAGGTAAAATTGGGAATATAGTGAGTTAAGTTTTTTGAGTTTTTAAATAAGAAAGAAATAAATAATATTTTATATAATATTTATAGTTGTAGACATGTTATGTATATAATTATTTAATTTGAAAGAAGAGTTTAATGGAATTATGAATCTTACTATTAAAGTGTTAAAAATAGTTTATATATTTTTAAATGTTGCACAAAGTTTGAAACCTTAGTTTTATTAGTAATGAAATTAATAAAAATGTTGAGATGTTTTATTCAAACTAATTTGTAAGGTTGAATTATAATTAATTATTGAGTTGAAATTTTTAATTAATTATTTTTAAAATAGCTAATAAATAATTTTTTTATTTTTTAATTTGTTATTATGAGTAATTATAATATGAATAATTGCAACCTCCTAAGTTAAATAAGATGTTTAATAAACATTAAATTAAGATAAATGTTTAATAAATACAAATTTAACCTAAAATCTTAAAAAAAAAAATTAATAAAACACTCAAATTTAATTATAATTTTTATGTCATATATAATATTTATTTAATTATATGTTTAATGGTATAATTAGTTATACCATATAATTTACCTGTTAAAAATATAACAAGTTTCTTCCACTTAAATATTTTTATCTATAAAAAAGAAGCGTGAAAAAAAATATAAAACAAAAAATCATATAATTAAAGAGTAAATTGTATCCATAATTTCCATGTCATATATTTCTCATAATTAACTATAGTGCATAATTTATTGATTCAATATATTGAATTTTTTTTTAACTATTTTAATCTATAGAAAAGAGTTATTGTTTGTAATATGCCATCATCTAGTGGGTGTTGTCGTACATGTATGGTTGTTGCAATGTACTCATTCATTTTGGAACTTGCACTTACTCCATCTTGGCAGTGATTCGAGTATTCAAGTCTCTAGGTTTGCCTCGAAATATTTTATCTATACAAAGAAAGAAAGTTTACAAGGCCCTAGTAAGAAGATGAAGGATTTTTGGTATGTTCCTTTGAAGGTAGGGGAGAATGCCTATAGACTTACTCTACCCTAATATATGCACATTTACACATTTACTCAGTAATGAATGTGGAAAATCTAAAACTCTATGAGCCTTCCATGTTAGACCAAGAAACTAAAAGAAAAGTCTTACCTTCCATAGAGGACTTAACACTAGAATCCATCAAAGATTTAAGTAGATTCAATTTCGTTTGGGGTTGTTGTTATTGGGGATATAAGCTTGATTTATAATTCAAAGATCTCTAGTTTTGGTGATATTTCGGTTAATCTAGGTCTGAAGTTTGTTATTTAGAATCTAGGGTTTAAATTCAAGATCAGATGCAACATTAAGCTTTCAAGGCAAAACAAGGTGGTTTTGTTGGAGTAGGTGGTATAGAAATTTGTTTTTCATTCTTTAGATCTAGAAATAAGTCCTCGATTCCAATGAATAAGAGTGAAAGATATAATGAGGAGCATAGGTGGAAGCACATGATGTAGAGAAATGGATGAATAAATACTCGGTGAATGAGTGCTTTGGCTCACGATATTTGTAGAAAGGAGGGGTGCTAGTTAAGAAGTTGATATATTCTTCTTGCATCATGTGTTCCTACATGTAGTGGTAAAATAAGTACTTATTCTATGTAATTGTATTTGGATAAGGAGGGATGATTGCAATGAAATAGGTTGATGTTTCATAACATCACATGCTCAGGTATACAATTGTAATGATTTTTATGGAGTTGGATTTTATTACATGTAAATGGGAATATGGCTATAAGACTTGCTTAAGCATACAAACCCCTAGTTTCAAAGTTGATTGGTATAAAGTATAGACGTAGACCTAGGTGATAGGGGGCACATCGTATTATTCATACCCAATTTATAAACTTTGAGGTGGGTAGGTGTTTATCCCAAGTCAATTTTAAAGGGGGGAATGATGGGTTAACCTTGACTCTGTCATAGAGTGGTTGATTAGGTCATTGTTTTGTTTACATGTATCCCAAAAACTTATATGCTTCATAATTCCATGAGAAGAAGGTCTTTGAATGCTCTAGGTTGATGTCGGTTTCCAAAAAAAATCATATAGAAAGAGAAAAATCCCTAGTTCAAAATGGGGGGGAAAGAAAAAAAGAAGAAAATCAAAGTATTAAAACCAAGAAAGAAAGAAGCTTGATCTCTACCCCATCACTAAGAGGCCATCACCCAATGTGTTGTGCATACATGGCATTGTGTTGCGCACACTTGGGTTAGTGCGCAGTAATGACCTAAAAGTGCMTGGTACTGAGTTTTATATATATATATATATATATATATATATATATATATATATATATATATATATGACTATTTATGTTTTGAGCCCAGAGARCCTGTGTGATTATGAGGTTGGTGAGACTAGACACAAATAGGMTAGTGCGCTTATCCATGTAACTATAATCATGAATTTTGATATAATATTTCATCGCTGCATGTTTACTGACTTGGATGAAAAGTGATGGGGGGGGGCCTACTCCATCGAAAAAAGGGAAAAAGACGGAAATATTTTAATAATATTTMCGAAGAGGGTAAAGTGTAATGTGGATATGTTTGTATCCTAAGTTCCTAAGGGTAGGGAATGGTTCACCAAGAGGATTAAAGATACTTTTGAAGGTGACAAGTGTCGAGTCAAAGGAATGTAATATACATTCCTGGACTTAGTGTATTTTGGAAGAATTATTATTATTTCTGCATGGGATTATCAACTAAGGGAAGGGGAATGGATGTTACAAGATTTCGTGAGAAAAAGGAGGTCAGACTGTATGGAAAATATGATTATTACCTTATCTTCTAGAGAATCTTGTAGGGAGTTGTGGGGATGTATCTAAAGTTTCATTGTCGAATATTCAGGTTAGAAGACTGTGAGCAGTCTCTTTGGGTTAGATATTGGATATTTTGGAGTGGTTGTCATACCCGTGGGCATACTCTCTAGGCAAGAGTTTTGTTGGGATTTGTTTCCTGGTGTGCTAATAATTATTCACAGGGTTCAGAGACTTCATGTCTGACCTGGTGCTGGTAACCCTGGGAAGGTAGGTGGGGAAACCAAAGGTCTAGTGAGAAGAGAAGGGGCACACTTCCTTGGGTGTGACAGGTGCATGGGGAAAGGGGGATTGTGGGATAGTTGTAGTAACAGGATATTAGGACTGAGCAATTATGTTGAGAGTCAAACCTTAGTGTGTCACTAAACACGTTTTTCCTTGGTGGAGTTAAGCCCCAGCTCGGGGATGACCTATTGTTGAAATATTAATGAGAAATAATGTTTATGGCTAGGAGGAACATCTAAGTCAAGGCCACAGTTGGTGACTTTCATTAAAAGATAAGTGTTCTTTGTGCACTTGTCTTGTTTGCTGTGTGCATATTTAACTATGTTTGAAATGGGTTAATTCTTGTGTGTGTTTCATATAAGTATTTGTTGTTATTTGGTTCAATATCACTTGTACATGTAAATATGGTGTTTTTCTCCTTTAATTGTAGTTGTGCATGAGTATGTCAATTGATGGTAACTTTTCCTGTTAAGTGTAACCTTATTTTTTCGTTATGAGTCATCAAGAAGAGGATTGAGTGGTTGGGTGCACATGATCGTAACCTATGTGTTTTAAGAAGTTGGAACTCATGTGTGTGTGGGTAAGGGATTAGACCCCGCACAAAATAATAACAAAAGTAATGTGCACACAGTTGTATTGTGGGGTTATTATGTTGGTGTGCACAGTTGTGTGGTTTCCCGTTGCTTAAGGTTGTATTAAAAGAAATTATTGCTTCCATTGTTATAAGTTATGTGGTGAGACTCAAATTGGATTGAACACATTACCTCAAGTGATACTGCGTGGATTTGTGTGTAGAGTATAAATTGCACAATAAAATTTTAGAGTAGCATGGATCAATAATATGTTGGGGTTATTACAGTTAGGTGTAACTAGAGGTACAGAAGTTTAGGTTGTGTGATGTGGCCCAGTCTGGGATGGTTGGGGATGTTACATTCTATTATAAGAGATATTGATTCAACAATGGACTTGTATAGGCCATATATTAGCATGAATATATGTGTGCACTAAGAATTGGTACCACACTGTGCATATTCCAGTTTGGGTGGAAAACCATTGGTGCACGGTAAAGAATAGTGATGTGCACAAAGACAATGATGCATGGGTGTTTGCACTAAAGTTTGGAATATTAAGATCATCTAGGAAATCCAAGGGAAGGATTCTAACATACTGGTGAAAATTTGTCATGCATTTGTTGCATGAAATCATCTAAAAAATATTAACTTCCTACACATTTTTCCAAATTATCAGTGAATAGAGAAGGAAAGAGTTAGTGCAAAAGGTTAAAAGCATGGAAAATTCATAGAGGAATTACAATCCTAATTATGAATTTAGGGATCCGTATGTCTCCTTGGATGTTGATGGTACAAAATCCAAGGGGGGGTGTATGAACTTGGTAGAAACTATAAAAGTATTGCAGAAAGATGTCCAGAGCTATAAATTTGATAATGAAAGGATTATGAGAGCCAAGGCGCAACAAGATGACATCAATGTCAAATTCATGCAAAGTATGGAAATAATAGAAAATAAGATGTATAAGGAGACAAAGACAAGTAGGTAAAGAAGTGGTAGGCCTCGTGATGAGAAAAGAAGAGAATACATAAGTTATGGTATGCATTATTTTAGGAAATAAAACAATAGTTCGAGTCCATCAACTGTCAGAAAAAATAAGAGAAGGACTAGGGTGGACGGGCTACAAGGGAAAATGAATAAGATCAAGCCTCCTACGTTTGATGATGAGCACAAGAAGGATGAAGATGCAGAGACCTGGTTTTTGGGTATGAGGAAATACTTCTAGTTGCATAACTATTATGTGCAGGAAGAAGGGAGAATTTCTATCTATCAATTAAAGGGAAAGACACCAATATGGTGGGATGAATATGTGAAAGTATAGCACATTGATGAGAATAAATTTTCTTGGAGAGAGTTCAATAGGTATTTCCAAAATAAATACTTAACCAGGCAGTACTATGACAAGAAAATCAAGGACTTCTTTGAACTCAATATTGGGAGCATGACAATAGACGAGTATGAAAGATGTTTTTTTAGAGTTGTTGAATTATGTACCTTTTATCAAAGATGAACAGGTGAAGATTCATATATATATGAGTGGTTTCCCTCATTTAACAGTGACAAGATACAATATGATGGCTCTAATATATTGGAAGAAACCATAAGGCACGATAAGTGTCTTTATGAACAAAAACGGGGAAGACCAAATTTACAAAAGGCTTAGGAAGACAAGATGAAAAGTAAGGTGAAACAAAGGAAGAAGTGAGCTAATCCACTATTTTTCATAAATACTACACAAGGACAAGTCACTCTCTAGGAGTCCAGAATGTCGGAGACAATAGGAAAAACGTCATGGAAACAAGCTAAGAATTGTTGGGGTTGTGGAGGAAATCATATGCGTAGAGATTTACCTCAAAGAGGTGATAAAGCGAGGACTGAACACAGTGTACAACAAGTTGAAATAGTGGAGGAAATGGGTAGAAATATGCCAAGGATTTACATTGTTCTGGATAATAAGAAAGTTGAGTTTCAGTTGCACATGATCGAGGTGGAAGGTAAGATTAATGACCAATCCATTTTCTTTGGTCAAAAATCCCCCTAATCAAGGACTAGTGCCTAGGTGTTGGAGTTACTTCATACACACCTATGATTTATTTTTCCTAAGGTTTTTCCTTTTTTTTTATTCATTATTAGTCATTATCTAGTATTTTGTATTTTAGGGGAGAATATTCCACCTAGAGAATATTCTCTTTAGTTGACACTTTAGTTTGACTAGTTGAGTTGAGTCTAGATGCTGCATTGGTTTTGTCACCATGAAACATTGGGATCATCACCATGATAATGCACACTTTCCTTGGTATCATCACCATACTAACACATTACCCTTGATTCCTTTATATACTCCTCACTACACTATGTTTAGTTAGTTCACTGAAGACTGGTTGACTAGTTAACTCAGCTAGGTGGTAGTTCACTCCCGTAACTGCCTGAGATACTAGACTAGGTGGCAGTTCACTCCTGTAACTATTGGTGTGTGTCTAGATCACTCTATAACACCACTATGGAGCATTTTTTCTCCTCCAGTGCACATTCATTTGAGTTATATAGAGTATATCATGTGTAAATTATTCATTATTCATTACGGTTAATGATAATTCTTCCATTCTTTCTCTCTTTCTTCTTCTTTCTCAATTTCTCTCTACAAATGTGTGTAGTATTTTCTATATAGATCTATTATGTGCAATTTCAACACATTTACATGGTATCAGAGATGACATAGTAGTAATAAAAAGATACGCCAAATTTTTTTGCAGGTACAAAAGATTGAAGACAGTGGAAAAATGGATTTCCAAAAATAATTCATTCTTACAACTTACAACTACTTTGCATGGAAGGAGAAAATAGTCATACATATATGAACCAGAGGATTGTACAGGTTAACCTTAAATACATACACATAATCGACATCAGCCATAGAAAAATCCAATTACTTAAATCAAATTGATGAAGAATTCAAAACAATTTGCAGTCTTATTTCTCCCGATCTCCTTTTTCACATATCTTCTTGTAAGACTCCAAATGAAGCTTGGAACACCTTGGAAGGGCTCTTCGAAAAACAAGATGAGATGAGGGGACACATACTAGAGGTGGAATTTCTCACATTGGATCCAAAAAACTTCGACAATATCCAATATTGTTTTACAAAATTCAAGGATTTACTGTCGCAACTCAAAGCTTGTAGGGTTGATAAATCTGAGGAGAAACAAATGGTTCTCACAATTCTCTCCAAATTTGTGTAAATTCTAACCTTGTACAATATCTACTGCAAACT